>JAKLLW010000141.1:0-52543 GCA_022814695.1 Neocatenulostroma microsporum
GCCAACCCTTCTCACTTGGAAGCCGAGGACCCTGTCGTGCTCGGCAAGACCCGCGCCATCCTGCACTACAACAACGATGAGAAGGACGCTGACTCTGCCATGGGCGTGCTGCTCCACGGTGACGCCGCTTTCGCCGCTCAAGGTATCGTATACGAGACCATGGGCATGGCTGCTCTGCCGGCCTACCACACTGGAGGTACAATTCACATTATTGTCAACAACCAGATTGGCTTCACCACTGACCCACGTTTCGCCCGCTCCACACCATACTGTTCCGATATCGCCAAATTTGTCGATGCACCTGTTTTCCACGTCAATGGCAATGATGTCGAGGCTGTCAATTACGTCAGCCAGCTCGCCGCCGACTGGCGTGCGGAATTCAAGAAGGACGTCGTCATCGACATGGTCTGCTACCGCAAGCAAGGCCACAACGAGACTGACCAGCCGTCTTTCACGCAACCTCTCATGTACAAGCGCATCAATGAGCAGCCACCGGTCATAGACAGCTACACTAAGCAGCTCCTCGAGGCGAAGACTTTCACCAAGGACGACATCGACGAGCACAAGAAGTGGGTGTGGGGTATGCTTGACGACTCCTTTGCGCGATCAAAGGACTACCAGCCGACTGCCAAGGAATGGCTGACGAGTGCCTGGAACGGCTTCAAGTCACCAAAGGAGTTGGCTACGGAAGTCCTCCCGCATCTGCCGACAGGCGTTGAGATGGACCGCCTAAAGCACATGGGTAAAGTCATCGGCGAGGCACCCGAAGGCTTCAACGTCCACCGCAACCTCAAGCGTATCCTCAACAACCGCACCAAGACTGTTGAGGAGGGCAAAGGTATCGACATGTCCACCGCCGAAGCTCTGGCTTTCGGCTCCCTCTGCATGGAAGGCCATCACGTCCGTGTCTCCGGCCAGGACGTCGAGCGTGGAACTTTCTCCCAGCGCCACGCTGTCCTCCACGACCAAGAGTCCGAGGCGACGTACACGCCTCTCAAGCACCTCAGCAAGGACCAGAGCTCGTTCGTCATTACTAACTCTAGTTTGAGCGAGTACGGTACCCTGGGCTTCGAGTACGGCTACTCTCTCTCCTCCCCTACGGCTCTTGTGATCTGGGAAGCGCAGTTCGGTGACTTCGCCAACAACGCCCAATGTATCATCGACCAGTTCATCGCCTCCGGTGAAGTCAAGTGGCTCCAGCGATCCGGTCTCGTCATGAACCTGCCTCACGGTTACGACGGTCAAGGTCCCGAACACAGCTCTGGACGCATGGAGCGCTTCCTGCAACTCTGTAACGAGGACCCTAGGATCTTCCCGTCACCAGACAAGCTCGACCGCCAACACCAGGACTGCAACATGCAGATCGCTTTCTGCACCACCCCTGCCAACAGCTTCCACATCCTGCGACGACAGATGAACCGCCAGTTCCGGAAGCCTTTGATCTCTTTCTTCAGCAAGTCTTTGCTGCGCCACCCGCTAAGCAGGAGCAACATCGAAGACTTCACAGGCGAAAGTCACTTCCAATGGATCATCCCGGACCCTGCACACGACGGCAGCCAGCCTGGCTACGACTTCAAGATCCAGCCGAAGGAGGAGATCAAGCGTGTGATTCTCTGCTCTGGTCAAGTCTTCGCCGCGCTGTTCAAGTACCGCCAACAAAACAACTTGACCGACACAGCCATCACGAGGATCGAGCAGCTCAACCCCTTCCCATGGGCTCAACTCCGCGACAACTTGGACTCGTACCCGAATGCCGAGACAGTTGTCTGGTGTCAAGAAGAGCCGCTGAATGCTGGTGCTTGGTCTTTCGTCCAGCCCCGCATTGAGACTTTGCTCAACCACACCGAGCACCATGACAGGAAGCACGTGATGTACGCTGGCCGCAACCCGAGTGCGTCTGTCGCTACGGGTTTGAAGGCTACGCATTTGAAGGAGGAGCAGGATCTGCTTGCTATGGCTTGGGACGTCAAGCAGGATAAGCTCAAGGGAGAGTAAGTCCGCTGAGATCAGATGGTACGGGTGTGGAGTGAGTGGCGTAGTATCTCCGCATGTGGTGGAGGAGAATAGCGGGAGTGAGAGAATGTTGAGATGTGGCAAGTGGCTGCGAGTGGTCGAGATGGTTTCCTGTGGATGTACATTGTATTGATTGATGTTTCAAGTAGTCATTGCGTGGCGCATAATGAGGTTTATTGCAGGCCCTTTTCCGTCTTGAAACCTCACAATTTGATGCCATGGATTCTGCCATACGATCGAACTAGTATGCAATGTGGAGATGTCCCATTCACTCGGTATATCGATCGATGTGGTTTACTGGATGGTACTGTGTGTCCTGCACGGCACCTCGCAGTAGAGTACAGGCACTGACGGCCACCTGCATGAAAGATGAGCTCAATGGCGATAAACAAGCGACCGCTGGTATCTGTTCACCTGAGGAAGAGCGCGAAACAACCAGACATTGGGCTCAGTACTAACGGAAGATGAAGACATCACCACTGCCGCCAGCTCGATACATGCTCCGTAGCCTGTTTGTCCTAGCTGCGTTGCTCTTTTCGACTAGAGCGCTTGCGAACCTTCCAGTAAGAGACCAACAGCCTTTGCCGTGGTATTATCCTGGAGGATGGAGAGACCCGACATTCGACGCAGTCACTGATCTGGTACTATTCTTGGCTGTGATCTTCGTCGGCCATAGCTATTTCAGAGAGCTACGCTCTTCAGCGGAGCAGCGGCGGAAACAGGGAGGATGGTTCAGCTGGTTTTGGATGCCGATAATGGCAGCGGCAATGTGCGCAATTGTGGCCTTGGTCCGGATGGCAGCGCAGAAACCGTCATCATGCGCTGTAGCCTCGGAACAAGCACCTTTGAACCCAGACGTTGCTGGGATTGGGACACGTGTGGGATTGTGGCTTCCGATGCTGTTGAGTATATTCTCATTGAGCCTAGGGCGCAGTCATGATTGGGACTCAGGGACGAAGGAGTTAGGGATAGCGCAGCTAACCAGTGGGTCCCGATCCCAAGGCCGGACCCGCAGGCAGCGATAATACCTAGCTGACAATGGACACAGATCTCATCTATTTGACCCTCAATTCGATGAAAGCTGTCAAACACATCGATGAGATGCCCTTTGCGGAGGTCATGGTAGTCTGCCTCTCTATCGACGCAACGGCAGCATCTCTCTTCATGACGTTCTCCGACAAGGAAGTGCTAGCCGCTCGCACCTACGTCAAGTCCTGTGCCTATACACACGGCGTATCTCTCCTGGCGATGGTGGTTTCGCTCGCCTTCTGGCATGGAAGCCGCGTAGCCAACCGCGGCTGCTGTCCGAACGTGATATGGTGGACAAGGGTCGAAGCTTGCCGGCCTGTGCAGGCAAACACCTCGCTACCGATATTTTACCTGCTGCTGCGGTTCGTGATGTGGCTGCACAGTTATCTACTTTGTGCCGATCTCGCCATCGAACTGGACAAAGCAAAGAAGCAAGGAGAGGAGAAAGACGCCGAATCTGCTGCATACTCGCTCTTACGAGCAACGACAACTCTCTGTACCTACAATGGATGCCAATCGCTGTTGTTAATGCAGTCGGGGTCGAGGTGATGCTTTACCAGGTGGGCCAATCCAATCCTGGAGCATGGATGGAATGGGGTCAAAGCACTACCATCACTTCGACCGCCGTTGGCCTTGTGCATTGGGTATGTTATCTCTTGCATACGTGGCGAAAAGGCACTGAGCGGCGGCACAAGTTATCTTACGAAATGACAGTCTGGGCTAAATTCACTGAAAAGCTTGCGGATCTCCTGGCTTTCATCCGCTTCTTTACTGTCATGGGTGTCGAAGGCCTATTCGCCATTGACAACATCAGACAGGATAGCAACATCCTGGCACCCAGGGACATTCGGCGAGTGCCACCGTATGAGCTTACGAAAAGTCTACGACGGGCAGCAAAAGCAGGCGACATCACGGGAGTGCAGAACGTCTTGGCTCAGAAAGGCGTCGCTGTTGACCTTGAAGGCGGAGATGGCCAGACAGCTTTGATGCTCGCCGTTGAGCAGGGGCCATCAGAGAGACATGAAGCCGTGGTGAAACTATTGCTGGAGCATGGGGCCAATCCAATCAGGCATGGTGTGATGCTCCACCAGCGTCCTAACTCTAGCCGGGATGTCGAGCCCAGACTTTTGCCCACAACACCATTGTGGTTGGCAGCAGAAAAAGACTGGCTATCAGTCGTACGCGTTGTGAGAGGCTTCGTTGAGGATCCTGCGCGGTACTTCGACATGATACCTGGCGCTCTCCAAGCTGAAGGGGGCGAAGCAGCACTGGATATGGTGCAGCGTTGAGTGGAGATGATTACGGCGGAGGACTTGAGCGGCCCTAGAAGGCATCACTACGCTTACTGGTTCACGACTGCACTGGACACCAGCCATTTTGCGATAGCTCATCTTATTCTCATTGAGCTATGTCATGACGCCCAGGTCCTTCGCCGTACATTTCAGGTTCTACAAGGCAGCCGGATGATGACAGTAGTGCTCGAATCTCCCTGTGCTTTGCCCATATTGAGAGCATTGGCAGCGAAGGGCGGGCTCGACACAGGCACTAACGGCATGTCAGCTACGTTCTTGCATACCGCAGCAGCACATGGCGATCTGGAAGTTCTTCGACTCTTACTCGACTACATCAAGGTGGACGCCCAAGACGAACAATATCAAACACCGCTTCATTGGGCAGCCGGAAAAGCGAGGGATGCCCGTGTCCTCCAGCTTCTGCTCAGCCACGGCACTGATGTTTACGGGCAGGACTGTCAAGGCCACACATCTTTGCATTGGGCGTTGTTTTCGCGACATGATCGTATATCAAAAGTACAGATCCTACTCGATGCAGGCTCAAGGTGCTCGGGAGCACACAGCGTAAATTTGTACGCGGGACGTAAGTTACGTGAGTTTGGCAAATCGGATGGGGATGACGCAGAGGCAGAAGAAGTATATCTGATGCTGAGATACTACAACGCAGCGAACGTGTCTCTGGATATGATACCCACAGACCAGACGGTCATGGATAGCGTCGTTGCGGAAATGTCACCAACGCTCAATCAACCTCCGTTGACCCTACCAAAGGCAACACTTCCCTCAGGCGAGCGGCTCAGTCTTATCAATCCCAATTTTGAGCCGATCAACGGAGTAGAAGAAAGAAGGGGAGACGTTTCATTAACCCACATATTGAGAGAGGGTTCCAGTTCAGGAAGACAAGAAACATTTCGATGCTAGGACGGAGTAAGCAGAAGACAGTGTACGACCTTCAGTAGACACGAGGCGATATTGTAGTTATCTGTGCTTGCTGTTAGCATTCACCATAGTAGCACATAGGTCGTAGCACAGAGGGAAGGTGATCGATCTGCACTCTCATATTGCACTGCCTCTCTATCTCAGCACACCACATGCATCTAATCATACACACTCTAACCACCTCATATCACCACCCACATCTCCTCACCTCCCACCACGCAGCCATGATATACACACCATAAGCTGCCGCAAAAACTTTTCCGCCGTAATGCTAGTAGTACACATCGTCTCTCTCTCAAGCTTGCATGAAAAGCAAGCTCAGTAAGGGGTATCGTAAGTAAGTTATCCATCCACACCCGCTTCGCCACCAGCAAGGCAGCTAGCAAGCATGTACCAGTCTGAAAGGAAAGTAGAAGCACCTTGGCCTGAAGCGTGACCGTCGTACTAGGCAAGCAAGTGTCAGTTAAGAGCTCACTGCACACGTACGCGCCAGTTGCTGCTCAGGTTGCGGAAGCTCGTCAAAGCCTCTGTCTTCCGAACAAGCTTCTTCGGAGAGGCTTGAGGTGAAGGAGTGGTGGCTTTCTAGGCCTCCGGGTCCTTGACCTCCTCGACGCTGGGGTTGAGGTTCTCGGTGCCGTTGGGCTGCTGCTGCGGGGGAGCGCCGTTCTCCTCACCAGGGCCTTGGTTCTTGATGTACTCGTCGTAGACGTTCATGGCCTCCTCGACCTTGGCGCGGAGGGCATCCTCGTCGGTGGTGCTGTGCAGAAGTCAGTATTGTGTTCATGTCGCAAGATGTGAGAGGGATGTCTTACAGTCCGAGCAGCTCACTGTTCTCCATCTCCAACAGCATACCCGTGATCTTGCCCGCCAACTCCGGCTGCTGCTGGTGGATCTTGGGGTACAGCGCCTCACCCAACATCTGCTTCTGCTGCTGCGGTGGAGCGGCGTTGAGCTGGTTCATGTCGAGACCTGGCGCACCACCCATCTGCGGCCCACCAGGGCCACGGTTGGGAGCACGGCCGCGAGGACCCTCGTCGGGACCGCCTGGCCCTCCACGACCACCACCCATCATTCCGCCACGCGGCTGCTGGCCGGGATACCCACCGCGGCCCATGCCACCTGCACCTGCACCCATCATCTGCGGCGGCATGCCTGGCATCATTGGCATACCTGGCATTCCGGGCATCGGACCACCACGACCGGCACCACGTCCACCCATAGCAGCAGCCTGCGCCTGAGCAGCCTGCATCAACTGCGCGTATGCAGCTGGGTTGCCGTAAGCCGGGTTAAACCCACCCATCTGCGGCGGAGCTCCGAAAGGCATCATTCCTGGCATCTGCGGCATACCCTGAGGACCACCGCGGCCGCCCTGTTGAGGCATACCCGGGAACCCACCACGCTGCCCAGCACCTGGCATACCCATGAACGGCATCGGCTGACCACGTCCACCAGCCGTACCCGGCATCATCATCGGCTGCCCGTTGGGACCCATGAACATCTGCGGCTGCATGAACTGCGGCGGCATGCCACCGGCGGTAGCCTGCTGCTGCATGCGCACTTGGTTGCGAGCCTGGATACTAGCCTCAAGTTGGTTCTTGCGAACCTCCTTGCGCTGCGCCAAGGCGACATACAGCGGCTTGCCGTGCACCATCTTCTGGTTGAGCTCGGTGACAGCCTTGGTAGCCTCGTCCGGGTTGGAGAAGCAGACGAAGCCGAAGCCCTTGCTCTTGCCCAGAACCTTCTTCTCGCCGCCGATGGTGACAGTGTTCATCTTCTTCTCAAGATCCTCAACGTCGTCCTTCTTGTCCTCGCCCTCCTTCTCCTCCCCGTCTTGCTTGTCGTCGTTCTTCGCCTCACCATCAGCACCCTCCTTCTTCTCCTCGTTCTCCTTCTCCTCAGCCTCGACCTGGTCAAGCGGAGTCGTGTCGCGCATGACCTTGGCAGAAGTGATGGCACCGAACACCTCGAAGATCTTGCGCAGCTCCTCATCATCAATCTCGTCCGCCAAGTTCTTAACATAAAGGTTCACGCCCATGTACTTGGCGCTCTTCTCCTGGCGCGCAGCCTCGTACTGCTTGCGCAGCTCCTCCTCACGCTCATGCTTCTTCTGCGCACGGCCAACGTACAGCTTCTGGCCGTGGAAGTCAAGGTCGTGGAGCTCCTCGACCGCCTTGTTGGCGTCCTCGTGCCTGACGTAGTTGACGAAGCCGAAGCCGCGGCTCTTGCCGGTGTCGTTGTCGTGAGCGAGCGAGGCGGAAGTTATCTCGCCGTACTTCTCGAACAGCTCGCGGAACTGCTCATCGGTGACCTCCTGCTCGATGTTCTTGACGTAAATGTTGGTGAAGTTGGCCTTCATCTCCTCAAACTTGCTCATGCGGTCCTTCTTCGGGATGTGGTGGCCGACGAAGACCTTCTTTTCGTTCAACAGCATGCCGTTGACGCTCTTGATGGCCTGGCTGGCGGCCTCAGCAGTCTCGTAGTGCACGAACCCGTAGCCCTTGGAGTTGCCGAGCTCGTCCACAGCAACTTTGCAGGAGAGGATGTTACCGAAAGCGGCAAAGGTGTCGTGGAGCGCCTTGTTGTCAATGGCAGCATCCAGGTTCTTGATGAAGACGTTGCCCTGACCGGTCTTGCGCAGAGCCGGGTCACGCTGAGACCACATGATGCGGCACGGCTTGCCCTTGATGAGGGTGTAGTTCAGCTCTTCAAGCGCACGCTCGCCATCGTTGGCGTTGTTGTAGTTGACGTAGGCGTAGCCGAGCGAGCGGCGAGTGACGGCGTCGCGGCAGACACGGATGGAGGCGACCTGGCCGATGGAGGAGAACAGCTCGAAGAGCATGGCCTCAGTGACGGACGGGTCGAGCTCGCCGACGTAGAGCGACGCGGAGTTTGGGTGGGCGGTGGATGGCGCGGCGGAGGTCGGGGTGGGCATGTCGTTGTACTCGGACGAGGCAGGCATGTTGGTGTTGATCTGGGAGGTGCCGTTCGCGCCGTCGGCTGGTGGAGATGTAGCCTGGCCGGCCGGGGTTGGGGAGACGGAGTTCTGCACGTCAGACATGTTTGCTGCTGCGATTTGCTGCATGTCTGTGTCAGCGACTGATCTGAGATGCGCGTGCAGTGTGGCAGTCTATTGTTCGCCGCTCTGGGCTGAGTGAGAACAAAGAATTGCAGCCTGGCCCAATCCTACCTTTTCTGAAACTGTCTTTTCTGGGTTATGCGGAGGTGATTCTGTCAGATCAAGCGACCGTGGAGGAGCTGTGATGCTGCATATGCGGTCAGTGTCTCTGTTTGCGCGGGTGGTGTTTGGCGGGTGAGACTGACCTGTCGTGTGCTCTGACAGGAGCTTGAGGAGGAAGAGCCTTCGGAGTACGAAGGGACGGGTTTTGTTGGTTTCTTACGAGTGTTTTTGGTCTTGACTTTTCCGAGGAAGATGTGGTGCAAACAACAAGGTAACAGGTTGTAGCAGGAAGGTAGCGGTGGGTGGAGAAGGAGCAACAAGGGAAGGAGTGTCTTTGCGAGACCTCTCAAAAAAAGTCAGGCAGGAACGATGCTTGGCACGCTAGTCTGGAAGCAGTCAGGCAGGAACGATGCGCTCCGGAGGTTAGGGCTGAAGAAGCCGCGTTCCGCGTGTCGCTAGCGAGTCGCTTCAGCAACACCCACGTGAGGGATAGATGACGACGACGTGCAGGCGATGCGCCACGAGTCTTTGTTGATGAACACGTTGTAAACCTTCTGGTGAACACAAACAACACTGCGCAGATAGGAGATCGCCAATGAAGGACATCGAGAGCGAAGCAGAAGACGCCAGAAACAAGATCAACAACTACTTCGACAAAAACGCTACAACCGGCAGTATGCCTCGCAACAACGAAGGAGTAACCGGAGCAGTCACGACCGTCACTGGAACTGTAGGTGAAAACTCCTCCACACTGTCTTCTTCACGGACTCGGTACGAGACTGCCTGAGCTATGAGGCTGTAGGACGCCAGCGAACTCAAACAGCTTTTGACTTCTCAAGAGCTTCTCCGCAAGGCTGAAGTGCTCTTGTCCTGCTGAGCAACCCACTATCCTTCACATCCACGCCACCATATCCGGTATACTGATGCCCCGGTATCACTGACTGATCTTTACAGCTTGGAGCAGCAGTCGGCGGCGTCTCCCGCACAGTCGGTGGCGTCTTGGGAGCTGCTGGCCGCGGCGTCGGCGGCACCATCAACAACACTACAGGCACCAAGCAAGTCGGCGACGGTCTACAGTCGTTGACGAATGGCGTCGAAGATGCTACGAACAACGTGGCGAAGGGCATCGAGAACGGGAGTGAAGGGAAGAAGGTGTGGTAGTCGATGCACTCTCGCTTGTGATGAAGTATGATGAGGACTTGGAAGACGACAGAAAGGCGATATTATACGATGAGATCATAGCGAACACTCGCTTTGTATATGGCTAATGATACCCTAAAATGCATCAAGAATGATATGCTTGATTTTAGACGCCTCGCTACGAGCAACGCGCACCTCGTTCGCTTGTCCAAACACAGTACCACATGAACTGCTTCAAGGCGGAGCACATTCCAACAGATATCACTCTCTATCTCGAGAACCACAGCAAAGTTGCCATGGGCCTTTTCGACTGCCCGCACGAACCTGGTATGGCCGCCCTGCTAGGGTTAGGGTTAGGGTAACAGATCAATTGACAGCAACGGTGCCAATGGCAAGTCTTCCGGCCTCCAGAAGCTCTGAGATCCTGTGCGTGGCATTATTGGTATTGTGACACTTTCCTGGCGTACATTTTGTAGGCGTTGGAGAGTCTATGGCGCCTTTTTGCGAAAACATGTCTCGTTTCATTGAACTTGACGGCGGAACGATTGACAACCACCGGGAAACGATCGTGCTCCAGCCCATGGGTTGCTGGACCACCGAAGACCAACGATTCGGGCCTCAACATGTTTGCGCTCAGTGAGGCATGGTGAGGGACGAGAGTACGACAATGTGCAATGTATCTGGAAAACTGCCATGTTACGATGCATGACAAAGTCTCGCTCTATATGATGATTCTCATCACATATGTTGATGCCGAGAAAGAGACGTATACGCCTCAACTCCTCGCTAAAGATACCGTACGCTCAAACCGCTCAATCGCTCCTAGCTCGCTCGTACGCTATAGAAGTGAAATGGTCCCAAGATCCGCTGCCGGCCGGAGATGAGGCGTTCAATCCTCAAGACCGTCTTCCCACCCTCCACTCTCTTCCAGAAAGAATTTGACACGCTCCTTACAATCTTCAAGCTCGTCACCGAGCGCTTCCTTCCACTGATTCTCGACTTCACCAACCTTCTCCTTCAGATCCTCTGTCAATCGCTCGTCGGCCTCCCGTCTCGCCTGTACGGTCTCAGCTGGCGAGCTTGGAGAGCCTGGTGTCCGCGGGGTCTTGCTGGACACCTCTATCTCCATCAAACGCAGCTGACATTTCGTAGTCGCAGTCCGTACCTCGTGCAACAAGCACAGCAGGTTGATCTGGGACTCGATGAACTGGTACGTACTCTTCCCGGCATGACTGAGCAAACTGTAGAGATACTGAAGCGGATACTGGGCGTAAGATGGGTTCTCGTCGTACTCCGAGCTTGGTATGTCGACGTCGAAATGCTCACCCTGATCGGACGGAACACGCTGTATGACTTCCATGAGATGCGGAGCAATATCCCAGAAAGCGCTCAACTGGTCTTCAACTCCACGGCTGACGTTCTGCTCCATCGTGTGCTGGAGGTCTTCGTAGCGCTTCAGTGAGTCCTTGGCGAAAGCGAGGTGCCGTTGCCAGCCATCTTTGCTGAAGAATGTAGTGGCTTCGTCGATTTTGGCTTGCAGACGTTGGATGCGGTACGGCGTGAGGATGACTTCAGAATACTGTTCACTGCGCTCGGCGTGTAGATCAGACATCTCCTTGTGCAGTTGCTCTCGAGCCTCGAATAGCCATTTCAGTAGCGTCAGTTGTTCAAGTCGCTCTGGCTGCTCATCGCCTTCTTCCTGTGCCTGATTAGGGTCGGATCCTTCGTTCCGCCTAACTAGATCGTTCTTCAGCCGCGTCATACAGTTATCAGCCTTCGCGATGCGTTCGGTGAGCAATGTATTGAGTGGCTGTGCGACATGAGTCTCGAAGCGTTCGAAATTTCCTCTGGCGTTAGCTTTGCCACGCTCAGCCTCTTCCTGGTCAAAGTCCACCTCGGCCTGAGCAGCTTCGGCGTAGGTGATGGTCCCGTCTGATATCTTCTCGTGAATACTGGAGCGTAGCTTCGTACGACGCTCCTTGGCAAGCTCTTTCTGCTCTTGGCGGATGGCAAAATCCTGGTCGAGGAAGCCGTCCTTGATCTGCTGAGCTGCACTGTTGTCTGCTAACATGCGATGTTCATTCCGGAGATCAGACAGAAGCGGATGATGATTGTTGACCGCCGGGTGGTGGCGTGGATACGGAGGTGGCAGTGTGACAAGCCTCGAGACGTCGAGTGCTCCATGGTCGCTGGACGCAGAAGCTCTGCTTTCCTGCACATGCCTAGGAGTCGCCTGAGGTGTATCGAAGTCTGCAGCTTCGTGCCAGCCAACTTTCTCAGGCGGGAAATCGCCAGCACCGAACGACTGGACGGAAGCTCCAGGTGTACCTGCGTTGACCGCTGGTGAAGGCTCGGCCGAATCCTGTAGCTCTGCAGCCCTGACACCCATGTACTTCGTTTCCCGATGGCTCCTCTCAATGCGCTCTGGCTTGCCTATCGACCCCGAGCCGGAGTTGGAATGACCCTGCTCCCACCAGCGGCTTGCGGTTCTACCTCTCGAGCTGCTTTCGTCCTGGGCAGTACTCTGTGCTACACTTGCGATTGGCGAGAGAGTAGGCTTGAAAGCTTCCACCCACTGCCTTGACTCCGCACGATCGAAAGCCTCGGTGGCATCTCCTAGAGAGGCCGCATCCGTAGCAGGGGTGTAATCTCCGAAAGAAGAAGCGGAGCTTGGTATGCCACCTTGCGCAGACGTCGGTTGACCGTCAGACGCCCAAGATGGGACAGTCGGATCGAAGGACGATACCGATGTGCTCGGCGTAGCTGCTCGCTTCGGTGTCCGGGTAGTATATGATCGCCACATATCCCTCGTCAAATCCACGATATCGCCAGCCATTCCGTTATAGGCAGTCTGGTAGCGGTCTCGGCGGAGGCGGGACTCATTGACCGTGAATGTAGCGAACAACTCCAAGCGCTCTTCATCAGAGGTAGCAGCAGCTTCCCTTTCGACAAACGCGCGATGGCGTTCCATCGCTTGCAAATAGAAAGGCTCTAGTCGAGTCGAAGACTTCATCGAGCTTGCTGAGGGTGGTCGCGCTGGACTGAGCGGAGCTGGCATCTTACTTGAGTCTTCGTTTGGCGTGTGTAGTAAGTGCGAGATTGGCCTCGTGAGCTTTGCCGAACGTTCCGTATCGTCTCTGTAGACTGCTGGCGTGTAAGGTGGCGTCAAAACAGCCGAGGAGGATGGTACGTGTGTTCGACTGGCTGTCCCTTGTGCTTGGTTGCTAGACTCGGCCTTTCCAGCAGGCTCTGCGTAGCCCGATATAGTCCGCATCTGCTCCCGCCGGCGGTTGATGGAGCCCTCGCTAGGCGAAAATACCAGATCACTAGGCCGAGAGTCGTCACTCAATGGCGACATGAGCTCGTTACTACGCTCTTTTGCCTTTCGGCTGCGCGATCGCCGCTCACGAATGCCATGTGCACTTGACTCTCTAGTGGCAGGTCGTCTGGTTACTGAGCCATCACGATGCGCTCCAGTGTCGATGCGTAAAGGCTGCGGTGAGGACTCCTGCCTCGAACTACGGTCGGACCAACTCGGCACGGTGATTGAAGGCTCATCCATATCTTGACCCTCTACCCAGCCTGCCGGAGTTGGTGGGACAGGTCCAAGGCTAGGTGCTGCCATGGTGCGCCGCTGAGGTCGACTGTCAGTTCCACTGTCAGAGTTAAGACTATTCGATCTCGAGGAGGAAGCTGATGGATGGATGCGATTCAGACTTTGCGACCTTGCTCCCGGAGGTGGAGGTCCAGGCGGTGGTCCGGGTAATGGCATACCTGGCTGCCAGCCATTCTCTGGGGACGATCTCCCTGATGGTCCAGGTGCTAAAGTTGCCGGACTGGCACTAGTCGATTGCATATGTCCGGTCGACGCAGCTCTTCTGGCCGCGGGCGGCTTGACTTCAGCAAAGAGCGGGATATGCACGCTGCTGATAGGGCTGGGTTGCACCTCCGCCGGAGCTGGTTGTTTACCTCGCAGACCGGATAGGAAAGCACGTGGCCCAGCTAAGCCAGAGGTAGAGCGGTCTCTATGCCGCGACGACTGTCCCGGCGGAGGTGGGAACGAGGGCGACATGGGCACTTGAGGCGAGTTGCCGGCTGAAAGATCTGCTGGCATTGGCGACGCCGTGAATCCAACGTCCTCGAGCATGGGCGTCGACCTTACCGCGTGCTGAGCGGTACCTGGAGACTCTGAAGAGTATGGTGGAGGTGGGGACGGCATGGATTCTGTGAGGCAACCCAGTCAGATCAAGCACGCATTCATAAGCCGAAGGAGGAATCCGCCGGCTGTTTTCAGGTTGTTGGCTTACCTTCCATCCCAGTGACTGTCCGTGTACTCGGAGCAGCAACGCTAGCCCTACCGAAAACCATTTGCTGTCCAGAGGTGGACCGGCTCTGACTCCACTGCCTTGGGTTGTAAGGCTCCATGCCTGGATCCTGATTCCTTGAGTGTGCCTGAAGGGAAGCTGGATTCAGACCGCTTGGGATTCTCGGGTTCCACGCAACAGGCGTACTCGGACTGAAGGGATATGGCGAGAGGTTCCCTTCAGAAATTGGCGTTGAGGACAATGGAGAGCCTCCATGCACTCTCAAGAAGTCCGTCGAGATCGATGGAGGCTGTGCAGGCAGAAGCCTGCGCCTCTGTGAGTAGAAATCCGCCGGCCCATTTCCAGACGGGTGAGGTGAAGGCGGGGGAGGTGGGAGGTGATTATGTTGGCTCATCACTCCGCCTCTCCTATGAGCGTCTGCAGCAGCAGCGCTCACCTGAGACCTAGACGCAGCCTTTCACACCGTGAAGATGGAGAAACTTCGTGACAAGAGCCGCCGTTCCAGCGAGAGGACGAGTAACAACGCGTAGATCGCTTAAGAAACATCTGCAACGCGAACCACTTCACCGGCAGCCGAGAACCAACAACTCAGGGCATCCTGGAACCGTGATAGGGCTGTCAACCGTGCTTCCGACTCCTGCGTACAAGTGTAGGGAGAGCGCAGGACGTTGGAAGTGAGATGTGTAGCGAGGATGCCATTGGCCGAGCTTGTAAGCAGTACACGAGACGGTAGATTTAGCGACCTATTTCAAGACCCAAGGGAACGGCTCACTCTGCCAAGAGGTATTTATCTGACTCTTCGGGCGTGATGGAACGAGTGACAGACGCGCACGACAGCGCGATCGTGCATGTGGTTTGATGCGGCTTGCAGTTTGAAGCCAACGAAAGAGTCCGTTAAGCGCCCAAACGAGGTGGTGGCGTTCAAAATCCGCTAGCTCGAATAGGACTCGAGAGCCGCAACAAAGCACGTGATATCAGCAGACCCAGTCTGTGCCTTGGAAAGGCAGACGCAAACAACCAAAAGACCATCCAAACAGCAGGAATATACAGCATCTCGTATGCATAGGGCCGAGAAGGATGCTGATGGCGTGATCTCGCGATCAAAATGTTGTCTGCAGTCTGACAAACCAGCACGGTCAACAAGTTGAGAGCCTGAGAGGAGGTATAGTCAGCCAAGTAGGATTCATTGTGCTTATATCACCCATGCAGGAGGCTTTTATAGCGTGTTTCCATCTTCAGTCCCCCCTTCGCCTATGCACTCTCCAGCCGCGACAAGCGCTCCTAATTGAATTTGCTCGATTAGCAAAAGGGAAGGTGGACAACCTGTTCCGGAGAGTCAAGCGGAGAGTCTCACCTTCGAGAAGTCACCGAGCTGCAGGCTGCCTGGTCAGACCAACACAGCTCGGCCGTCCGCTGCATGCCTCTGCGGCGGCATCCACCTTCGCTTCCATTGCGAGACGCAGCCTCACTTGCCCTCAGCTCTCAGAACCAACTTCTCATCGAGCCCAACAGGATCAAAAGCCGTTCTATCTCCCTTCCGCTGCGCCCAGACAACATCACCACGAAGGTACACAACCAAACCACCTTTACCGGTAGCACTAGCCGTGATCCTGAAAAGCGGCAGCCCGGTCTGTGGATGCGCTTCCCTCATCGGCACCATTGTGAGATCCTCCTCCGCGCACCAAGCCTCGACGATATCCTTGAAGTCCATACCTTCCGCGGGCGGCATGCGAGACTCGGGTTTGGGAGCGTCCAGTTTCTTCGCCATGTCCTTAGCAATAGGTTTCGCAGGGCCGGCAGCCGGAGGTGGCAAGCTGGTGAGTGGTGCGCCTTCTTCGAGCAGATCGAGGGCGGCGTTGATCATCTCGTTGCCCTTGTCCCACTGCTTTACCATGTCGGGATGCGAGGTAAGCTTTGCTGGCAATTGCTCCTTCCACCAGCTGAACCATGTGCCTATCTCCTCGAAGTTTGCGTCTTCGGTCGTGAGCCACAGATGTAGCGTAGCGAGCCACTTCGGGAAGAACTCTGCTATCATCAAGCGTGTCAAAACGTCGACTTTGAACAGCGACTGCCATTTGAGTACGTTCTCCAGTGGTGTGAGATCCTGGTCTGACGGGTCAATCTCAAATGTGGTAGAGAGGTGCAGTGACAGTCTCGGGAGGAGATGACGTATTAGCAGGTGGTCCAGCTCGGACCGCAGCAGCTCTCGCCACTCAATGAAGCCTGGAAGAACGCCAGCTGAGACGTCCCAGCCATCAAGCACTTGTCGAAGCCTGCGCTTAACATCTACCAGCAACCCACTAGTCGCTTTCGGGTCCAATTGATAAGGCGGCAAATAAGGTAGCCATGGGAAGATACAGGTGTGCGGTGGAGCATGTTTTACAGTCTGTTGTTTGTGGTGGTGATTGCGCTTTCTCGGATCCCAGGTCTGTAGCGCTGAGGTAAGTTTCGGTACGATAAGCTGATCGATGAGATTGCTGTAGACGAAGGTAGGTAACAGTGGTCTCCAAGCCTGTACTACCGCGATCAGAGCCTGATGGTGAAGTGGGTCCCAGTTCGTGATCGTAGTCCGCAACTTTGGCAGCCACACTTGGTATACGAGCGTTTCATATGAGGAAGTTGCCTTCTGCCGCCGTGACCTGCCATATGCTTCGTCCAGCGCGGCATGGCCGTTTGTCGTCGCTACCTCGTCCTTCGACGCAACTCCGAGAATCTTGTGTATTCGTTGCAGATCGTTGACGAGTAGATCTGGCTCACCGAGTGGGTCCCAGCTTGCCATGGATTGCTTGAAAGTAGATGCGATGGCGCCGACAGCTGCTTCAGTCAGCCCGTACCGCTCAATGTCGTGTTTGTGCTTCGTCTGCAGCTTCTCCAGGATGTCAAGTGTTTGCTGCCACGAGCTTCCACTACCGCCCGCATCAACGGCAGAGGTATTTTGCCCAGACAGCTTGAGACTTTCCACCGCTTCGGTGATGGACTGCAGCTTCTCAAGCTCATCCTTGTCCTGGTCGATCTCAACCTGGTGCTGCCCTTCGTGCTCTTCGACATAGATCTTCTGCTCCTGCACGCCGTGCCATGCCTCAAGGAAGGCTTCAAGCTCCAGCCTTTCACGCTTTGCGATCTTCTCGGCTTCTGAGTCTCCAGAGGCACTGGCAGGAACCATAAGTCCAGAAAAGTCCTTCAGCAGCTTTGTCTGCGTCCCAGTCGCATCCACCAGTGAGCTCAGCATCTGTGGGGGCACATCCAGTCCAGGCGCCGCAGCTCGCACATCTGCGGCAGTCTTGTACTTCACCTTCGGCTTTCTCGTGCCTCCAGGCGTACTCCCTCCTGCTCCAGCACCACTTTGAGTCTTTTTCCTCCGCTCTCTCCGCGCCTTCCGCTCTTCTTCCTCACTGTCTTCATACTCCTCACCTCGTCTCTCCGCAGCTCGCTTTTGCTCCTGCTTGTACTGCTCTGTGCGCTCCTTGACCGCGCCGACACCAGCGCCTTGCGGTCGCAATTTCACTTCTATAGGGTTCACTATACCCTCTCCTTCCAATCCAAGACCCTGACCCTCCTTGTAGCCCATCTTGGCCATCATCTTCTGCGCGATCGACATCTTCCCGCCACCACCACCACCGGCGCCGCCCAGCTTGGGCGCCTTGTGTGGCCCACGGCCAGCGCCTTCGTACTTGCGCTTGATTCCGTCGTTCATGTTGTCGTATGGTCATGCGTAGTCAGAGGTTGATAGGAAGGAACTTTTTGGAGCGCGCAATAAGAATGACTCGTGCGGACTTCGAGATTCTAGTTTGGGCACTAGCGTACTTTTAACTTCTTCGCGTCGTACCACCTCCAAGACGGAAGTTCGAACCAGCAATGTTTCGCGTATCACAGTTCCGGTTGCTCGGCGGTAGCAAACAGGAAGACGCCGTGCTCTCATCATGGCCGTCTAGAGCTCGAGGAAGACGAACGGACTCCAGCGTACAACGTTACCCAATGATGCCCGTAGGTTTAGGTACGAGCCTCGTCATTGCCTTACGGCAGCGGCGGCGGCTATGCATCCTTATCATCACGCAGGGGCTTGCAGTAAGTACAGCCTTGTGGCTTTTTTGCGTGTAGTCAAAAGCCTATCGGCACCCAAACACGGGCGATGAGAAAGATTGAGACCCCCAAAGACCTGGATGCACCACAAACTATACCGCCCGTTGAGTAGGTGTCCAGATTTCTTGACGCGACCACCGACAGCCGTTACGACTTCGCCTGATCTGGAGTTCCATCGTTCGGCTGGGATTGGGAACTTCAAATCTTGAGGGGACGAGCATACCATTTCGATGCCTCGCCGGAATTCGATTATCGAGGACAGCGTAACCCCGCGCGGACGGCGCAATGCTGTGAGTCTGTCACCGGTGCCTACAATTTGCCGAGGACCTTCCCATACAGATGTTGGAAGTCCTGGACGAAGCGAAAACTCATTGCCAATGCCCTCTACCGAGGGCGAAGGTCCGGGAGCTGTAGTAGGACCTTGTATCTTGACAAGACACCACATTGGCGCGAAACATCGAGCCGTGAGCTCTCTATCCCCGGTCTGGGTACCCACCTTGACAGAACCGAGCAACACAATTCACAGCCCTCGCAATCTACGCGCCCGCTTGGTAAGAGCCTGGAGTGGCCGCCGTCATCTCACACGTAGCTCATCTCGGTCCAGGACACCGTCGCCGGCAACTCCAGATAGACCTCGGTCCAGGCCGTTGCCATCTTACTCGACGCCGTCAACCTCAGGAGCATTCAGCAACGCAGAGTTCTTGGCCGAGCAGAGGCTAGCGTCCGTGCGTTTATACGCTCCTATTACCGACTGGCAGACAAGGGTTCTGATTTTGCAACCAGGAAATCCAGGCGACGAACTCGTTGCCGACATACGGGTGGTAGACTTGCTGCATGGGAAAGGTGTCGTTCTACATGAACGGGCTGAGCGGATAGAGTACGATGCGGTCTCACACTGCTGGGGACAGCCTAGGTTTGACCGGCAGCTATCCTGCAACGACGAGCCGTACCATATTACCGAGGGCTTGTACCAGGCTTTGCAGCATTTAAGACAACCGGATCGACCACGTAATTTGTGGATTGACGCCATTTGCATCAATCAGCACGACCCTCGTGAGAGGTCTGTCCAAGTGGCAGCAATGCTCACAATCTTCCGGAAAGCCGCGACCGTCATTGTCTGGCTAGGGCTACACGGCACACATACCAGGAGCGTTTTCAGATGCGTCGAAGCGCTGGAAGAGGCAGCTTGGGAGACTCTTGGTCCGCATGAGTACCATGATCTCATCTCAGCAAGATTCTTGGACGCCATGTTTCCGCAAAGCAGGCAGCGACGCCCCTCTCATGCACTATCTCGTCCTCGTCCAGACTTACAGCTCTGTTCAACATGCAAAGCTGACGTGCTTGGTGGGCTGGAAGACCTTCTTCAAAGGCCTTGGTACAACAGGGTCTGGGTGAAGCAAGAAGTGTGGGCCTCTCAGAGCCTGCGGATACTGTGTGGCAACAATGGAATGCATTGGGATATGCTTGATCCGAAAAACGGCTTGGTGACGCTGTTCAGACCACTCTTGGCAACATCGTTCTTCCAGAACGCAGCAGAGGACCCGCATAGCGGTCTTGACCTCGTCCCAATCCGCGCAAACGTGCTGTCGACAATCGCGCAGAGATGTTCCGAGATTGCGAAGAACCCGCCTTTAGCAGGAAATGCGACATATACGGTCTACGCTTTGCAGGGCGCCGGTGACCTGCCGAACGAAGGGCTGAAAGACAGTCCAACTTTCGACCACGATATCGTCAACGTATTGCGACGCTCCTTTGGTACCGAGTGTAGTGACGATCGAGATCACGTTTACGGCATCCTGGGCATGACTTCCACACAGTACCACACGACAGGTCTTGGAGATCGTGAGCCCAGCCTCATAGTGGACTACAACCGATCGACCAGTCAAGTGTTCCAGGACTTGACACTGTATCTGATTCGCAGAGAAAACAACTTGGCTGTGCTGTATCTACAGGCGGGGCTTGCCTCGGAAGGGAGTGACATTGCGCTTCCCTCATGGACGCCTGACTGGCGCCGCCCCATTGGTTCAATGGACTGGCTCTCGAGCCTGCTATATGACGATCCCAAATCGTCAGCAATGAAGCCGTCACTTATGGGCTCTATTGTGCAGACGCAGACTGGTATCTTGTCGCTACGAGGCTTCACAGTCGGCACGTTTTGTCATCGTTACCCAAACCGTGAGACCGACGTATCTTCATCACCAGAGCCGGGCGCGCGAATGCATGGTGCAGCCCGAACTGCAAAGATTGCAAACATGTCAAGCCCCGAATTCGAAGGTGTTGTCACCGACTATGAGACGGAAATCGTCTCGCATCTCAACGAAGTCTCCTACTATGTTACTTGGAACGTTCCGGAGCAATGCACAAAGGATGATCTTATCGTTGCCGTGGAAGGCGGTTATGCACCACTGGTCCTTCGGCCATCCGGCCCAAATGCTACGGGTCGGTGTATACTTTCATCGGATGCGCCGCCGTATCAGTGCGCAAGCCAAAGCCATTCATCAGATACTCCTGGAGCGACGGAACCTACAAGCCTTCGATACATCCGTTCGTCCACACAGTATTCTCCAAGCTGATGAGCATTGGTCGCAGCAAGAATAACCTGGAGCCTTTTGACATTATCTGAAGCGCTTGCATGGGCCGACTCTGCCTTGGCCGACGACAAAGCCGATGGTATTCTTGCTGGTGACGCTTTGATATGTGATCCCTCCGCTGCATTTTGGCTCAGACATTTTGGTGTAGCAGCAGGCATGAGATCCGAGCAGTACGGTGCCATTTATCCAGAGCCAGAACTACTCCTGCCGGCCGAGGCATCGCCCGGCGAGAGCTCGGAAGCGACCACGGACAATGTGCTGCCCAACAACATGAGGCAGCAGTGTGGGACTGTGCTAGCCGTGGAGCGTTCGATGGACACAGCTCGTGCAAGCTCTCGTCGATGCCGGGTTGACCGCGGCGGCAGTCGGCGGCTCTGCGTACAACTTCTCGGACGGCAGCAAGACTGTACAGCTACACAAGCCACATCCAGATCCTACCGTCGTGCCAATACTGCTGGAGAACATGGGCAAGCGTCTAGGCATGCACTTCGGGTTCCGTCACGACCGCTTCCAGCTCCGTCCCAGGGCTGGCGAGTCACAAGCATAGAAGAACGGCATGCATACGACCACAGCCGCCCAGCAGCATTATTGAACGGCCTGAGCGCAGCCGTCGCTGGTCGCAGATGTACAATAGGTCTGGTACGTGTACGTAACCCAGGCGCTCGCTGGAATGCGGTATCTATACTTATGAGCTTCCGAGTGACTGCCAGTGACTGGGTGGGCTGCGGCGGTGCTCAGATCATGTTGACACTCCAACCAGACCTGACCTGCAAGCTATTCGGTATGATTACCGGTCGGTCGGACAGTGCATGGACAAAGGTACGAACTTCGTCGACATCCTCTCAGCACGGACATTCTTGCGAGTGTGGTATAAGCTGAAGCTGTTGCAATCCGCGTTGCGCTCTCAAATTGCTGTTCCCACGTCTTTGGGTATGACGATTGGATGGACTCGTATCCAACAATTGCTGGCTTCGGATAATTCGGTTACAGGAACGCTGTGATTCGTTCCTCTTATCACGACAATACTCTCCACTGTCCATCTTGGAACTACATGGCGCCTTATCTACCTACCAGCCCTCGCTTCCTACGAGAACGAGCTGTAAGGCCCCCAGCGGGGCTATAATTCGCGCACGCAACAGACGCTGTTATCACACTTCGCATCCTCGACCACCGAATCGAAAGATTCAATATCGCTTGGCGCTGTTCATGGGTCATTACGAACTACATTTGGCAACGATCGGCATTGACGGACATGTTTGTTGCAGGCGAGCTGCATCAACACCGTGACACCCGCTGATGCATCCTTCCCAGATTGTCAGACTGCTCGTAGTACAACCCTGGAAGCCAGCGAACCGTTCGAGAAGGTGTTAACAAACTGCTTGATGGCTTGAATCCTCCCGACATACGTCAACGGGACCACATTTGATGGCACTCAGAGTAGTGTGATAAAGACCCAGGCTGACCCCTCGCCTTGTACTACTGACTCGTCGCACCCACGTACCTCAAGCCCAGTCCTCCAGCGGCCTTCCGCAATGTCGACGTTCGCTAATGTCGGCGGTGTTGCTGATCCAAGGTCAACAAACGTCCCAGATGTTATCGGTACTACCCACGGCGAAGACGATGCCGGCCGTCCTGACCATGTTGACGCTGGAGAACGTCGACACAGTCTCGTGTATACCGACTCCAGCATTCCGTTCGAGGAATACCACTGGTGGGCCAACAAGTCTCGTGAGTACGAGAAGACCATCAAGACGGATGCTGGGTACAGCAGTTGGTTCAACGTCATACTCGGCAAGAAACAGACTCAAGTAGATGAAAATGCGGACAGTCCTGCAGAGGGCACCGACTCTGGCTCCAACGAAAAGAAGACTCCTCAAGATGATGCACCCAGAGACGACTCGCCAAAGACAGACCAGTACGGCGTCACTGACGATGAGTGGTACGTATTTGATGGGTAGAAACACTGGAGGCTGTCTCAGGGTTTCGAAAGCCCTTGAGATTTCATGAGACATCGGCCAATCCATATACTTATCGCTTCTTAGGTATCATGCCCAGCGAGCTGTCCGCACCGCAACATGGGGCTCAGTGTTCTATCTGATCACCACCGACATCCTGGGTCCATTCTCCGTGCCGTGGGCCATGAGTCAGTTGGGCTACGGTCCAGGCGCTGGTCTATACATCAGCTTCGGTCTACTTGCGGCGTACTCTGGTGGCCAGCTCTGGAAACAGTTTTGTGGACTTGACTCGACGAAGTACCCTTTGCGCAACTACGGTGACCTCGCGTTCCGCATCTACGGCACTTGGGCACGCCTATTAGCCAATGTGCTCCAAAGCTTCCAGTTCTTCCTAAGTGTCACCCTTCTGATCGAGAGCAGTGGTCAAGGCCTGGCCCAGATGGCGGCGGGAGCAAATGGGAAGGGCTACATCTGTTTCGTGGTCGCTGAGGTTGTTTTCATGCTTGCTGGCTTTCTTCTCGGGCAGATCAGAACACTGCAGCGCTTGGGGTTCTTGGCTAATCTCGCCGTCTGGCTCAACGTGATTGTAATCATCATGACGTGAGTAAGGAATGCAGGTCCGACAAGGAGATGGACTGATCATTCCGCAGGATGGTTGTCACAAACGTGTATCCACCCAATTACGCAGCGTCCTTGACCTCCTACAATACACCTAAGGCACCCGTCAAGACCTACGCCAACTGGCCTCCCGAGACAGCCCTGGACGATCGCATCAATGGCCTCATGCAAGGTGTACGTATACTGATGGGTAGCACCCTTGAAGGCCGTTTCGCACATCTGAGACTGCCGCCTGCATTCGGAGACATCTGCTAACCCTTACACCCATCGCTTTTAGGTCTACTCCTACGGTGGCGCCACATTGTTCAACGAATTGATGGCCGAGATGCGTCGTCCCTACGACTTCTGGAAAGGCCTCATCTGCGCAGAAGTCTTCATCGTCTCCGTCTAGATCATAATGGGGATGGTGGTGTACAGCGCTCAAGGCCAGTTCGCCTTCAACCCTGCCTACCAAGGCATCCCCGACTCCGCCTATTCCTGGCAGACACTCGATAATGCTCTTGAATTCATCACCGGTCTCATTGCAGCCCTGCTGTACGGCAACATCGGCATCAAGGTTTTCTACGCAGCGGTACTCCGCGATATATTCCACTTCCCCGCTCTAGACCAAAAGGTCGGAAAATGGATCTGGGTCGCCCTTGTGCCCATCTACTGGGGTCTCGCCTTCGTCATCGCTGGCGCCATTCCGCAAATCAGCAATCTCTCGGCTTTCGTGGGAGCAGCGTGCATCTTACAGTTCAGCTACACCTTTCCGCCCATTCTGATGGTAGGCTACAACTGCCAGAAAGATTCCATGGCATCAGACGAAGGCTTCGACCCCAGAAGCGGACAGGTTATCCGGCACGACACTGGCCTCAAGAGGTGGATGCGAGGGTATATGGTGAAGTGGCACATCAACACCCTCGATGTGCTGTACTTTTTAGGAGCACTTTCTGTGGCGGGAATGGGTATTTACAGCTCGGTGATCGGGATGCACAAGAGCTTCTCGACCACGTCGCTTACGCCATTCACCTGCCAGAATCCTGCGGGCTAGATGAGCAAGGATGTCGAGTGGTATTGGAGTCTCGCTTTGCGGACTGTAATAGGCTCTGCTGTATGCACTGTCAGACGCTGGATTTCGAGCTGATTTTGAGTCGTGGATAGAGCGAAGCTTGGGCAGACCACGCATTCTATGATTTGACATTGTCGTTGGCTCACCTTGTAGTTCATGACCACTAGCCAAGCAGCCATATTCGTCGGCAGCACCGAAAGTCCATGGTTTCTTGCGGGGATGAGGACTTCAGGGGACTGAGGAGAGTCGAAATCGCCGTCGAGCAGCGATGTGCGCCATGACCATGCCATCCAAGACGCACATCCTGCATTCATCGACACCTCTTCTGACATCTCCTGGATCTCGTTCTTGGCTTGAGCTTTGACATAGGTCAGCATGTGTCCCACGATGGGCTGTGTTTCGGAGAACGTCAAATTGCTGTACGATGTGCTAGCAGTGATGGCGACCACTGAGAACCTTGAACCTGGAGCGTTTCCGTCGTTGCCACTGAAGGCTTCCTTCATTGTCAGCACCCTACTGGTGGCAGAGAAGGGCTGGAGACTGTCTGGGCCTCAGCATCAAGGTAGTCTTCCACCAAGTTGGATCCCCCACCCCCACGACTTGTACATTTTTGCCTCGTCAAACTCAGGATGCCTTGAGCCAATAATTATGCAGTGTTTCACGACCATGGCATCGGCCAGCTGGGTACGCCTTGGGGTTTTAATTGGGCGGAAACAATGCAATGCTGATATTTGTACTTGTACTGAAGATTTCATCACAGCCATGAAGCATTCGCATTAGAAGTATTTCGTTACGCTAGAGCAAAGCATCCAGTACTGCTTGCATTCTACTTCTCTGAAGTACCCCAATAGCTCTCGTATCCATCCTCGCTGACTCACGCGCAGGCGTTGGCCTCCCCACCGCTCACGAAGGTACTCGATGTTGGCCGAAGTAGACTAATTTGCTTCCCTCGACCGAATCCGCTAGCCCAGACGGCGCCCACCACCACTGCGGAACACAAAGTCACCCCGGTCTTCGTCGTACTCCACCTTCGTCGCAGACTGCTCCTCCTTGCCATGCTTGAGTAACTTCTTGTTGAGCTCCGGCATGTCGTGGATCAAGGCAAAGAACTTCTCGTCGTCCGCCAACCACCCGATGTTCGCCACAATCTTCGGCACCACGATCTCCCAGAGTGTCTCGTCTTTCGGGTTATTGTGTTCGTCGATGGCGCAGATGGCGGCGATGAACTCGTCGACGTCCTTACTCGGGTCGACGACTGTGCTGAGCTTCTGGGCGGCCATCAGGCGGAGAGGGACGACGTCGTACTTGTCTGCCACGGCGTACACCTTGACAGCGAAGGGTGCCTGGGCTTCGGAGACGCGGGCGGACTCGTCGTAGACGAAGTGGTAGAAGAAGTAGATGAGCGTAGCCATGACCTCCGGGTCATCGTCGAGGGTGATGGTGCCGTGCTCTTCTTTCGCCTCCTGCACGATGTCAGTCAGACCACCGACCCGAGTCCTGGCGCCCGTAGGCTTCGTAGATCATACCTTGAACTTGCCGCTCAACAGCGTGCGGAAAAAGGAAGACTGCGGGTGCAAGATTGACTTGTGCACCGCGAATTTGCGCCCGCCGCAGACGATAGTAAGATCGGAGTATATACCACCGGTGTAGAGACTGCGCTGGGTCAGCTTCTGGTCTTGCTACCAGCCACTGAAGGGAGGATGGCGCTGCGAAAGGTGTTACTTACTCCTTGACGCCCAGGACGAGGGCACTGGACGGGTTGGGAGACGGAGCCGCGGTCACCTTGGTGGGGGTTTCGGTATTTAGCCAGTAAGGAGCCTTGGGGCGGCGGTTGACGTAGCCTGTCGGTGTGGACATCTTGCGAACGTAGGCGGGGAAGAGGTTTGATGGTTGAGTGGTGTTGAGTGGTGTTGAGTGGTGATGGTAATGTTGGCTGTTGTACACGAAGTCGGTGTCGAAGAAATTGAAAGAAAGGTGGATGGTGGTAGGTGCAATTTGTGGGCAGAGTCTGCTCTCCTTATATATCTGCAGGTGGCCCGAGCGTGGAGCATGTGAAAGAAGCAAGCTGGGAATGACTCACGTCCAAAGAGCATTCACTGCAGCGGAGCAAACAGACAACCTGATCACATGCTCGAAGCAACCGGCAAGTGATCGCCCTCGAAGCCTTCGATACCGCGCAAGCACAGCGCATTCATTCACCATCGTCATCCATCCGCCACCTGCCATCCAGCACCACCTCCATTTCTCTTCCCACACCAAGCTCATCCATGACCAGTCTTCCAACATCACTAATCGATTCTCCACTCCATTCATTATTCCACTCGCACTTCACATCAGGTCGGTCTTGTCAAAGCACATGTCGCAGGCCCAGAGTTTCACTAAGCGACATGTTCTTCCAACTCGCCTGCGGAGTCCTGACATCTCAACGACACCCATTTCTGGGAATAGGACCTCTCAACTCTTGTTCAGCATAGGTACCCGCAGGCGTCTGTACAAAGATAATACATCATAACACTCATCCCATCATTCCTCTCCCAGCCCCAGCAGAACCAACAACGCCACATTCATAATAACAATGATCAACCAAATCAACACCGCAAACACCGAAGTGATCCAATGGTTTCGCATCTTGACAACGCCAGCCGTACCCGTACCCATAGTCATACCCGCACCCGCACCGTCAACCCCAATGCTGCCTTCATGCCCTTCCGCACCAGACCCATTTTCCCGAACACCTTGCTGAACGCCCACACTCATATACCGATTCCGACAAGTGAAATAAATCAAGGGCGCTGAAACAAAAGGCAAAATCACACTCAGCGCCACCTGGCTGCCCGTCAAAGCTTTGCTGAGTCCCTCCGCCCCGACTGCTCCTGCAATAATAATAGAAGGAGTAATCGAGATACTCCTCGTCATCAACCTCCGAATCCATGGCTTAACTTTCAAGCTCAACTGCCCTTCACTAACCATCTGGCCCGCGATCGTGCATACAATTCCCGCACTGATCCCACTCAACAACAACGCTAACGCGAAGATCGTCCCAGCTGCCGGGGCAAGGGTGCGGGAGAGGAGGTGGTAGATACTGAATAAATCGGCATCTGCGGCTCCGGGGATGTTATGGAGAGAAGCGCCGGCAACGATGAGGATGGCGGAATTGACGAACAGCGCGAAAGTGAAGAGGGAGATGGCGAGTTCGGTTATGGAATAGGACATGCAGCTCTTGATCGCCGCTAAGCTGGGTCGGTATTTCTCCTCTCCGATCGAGTCGTCTTCGTCGGAATTCTCGTCGTGCTGGCGGGTCCCGATTGCGGTTAACTGGGTGCCATCTTGGCCTTGGTCATTCTGCATCTGCATGCCCTCCTCCTTCTTCAGCCCGTTGTCAAAGTCCTTCAATCTCGCCTGAATGATGCCACTTCCAAGATAGAGGGAGTGCGGCATCACCGTCGCTCCCAAGATACCGCAAGCCTGATACAACCCCTGCCCTTGCACCAGAGCGGAAGAAGGGAGGTAGCCCTTGAAGACCTGCCCCACAGGCTCATCAATCAAGCTCAACTGGAAGCAAAAGCAGATGACCACGCCCAGAACCAAAAGCATAACAAACACCTCAAACGCCCTCAGCATCCTCATACTCCCATTCGGACTGTAGAATAACAGTATGAAAAGAACGTCGACGATCGAAATCGCACACCCCGCCACCAAAGGTATTTTCCCATTACTCAGCAGGTTCAACGCGATCGCCGTCCCAATCACCTCCGCGATATCCGTAGCGATAATCGCCGCCTCCGCAAACACATACAACGTATAATTCAGCCACCTCGGCATATGCGCTTTGCACATCTCCGCCAAATTCATCCCAGTCACTGTTCCGAGTTTGATGCAAAGCGATTGCAGGAAGATAGCAAAGATGTTGGAGAGGAGAACGATGAAGAGGAGACGGAAACGGTAAGTTGCGCCGGCCGCAACGTCGGTGGCGTAGTTGCCGGGGTCGATGTAGGCGACGCTGATGAGGAAGCCGGGGCCGATGAACTTGGTGTATTTTATTAAAATGGAACGGAGGCGGAGGAGTGGGCGGAGCCAGGAGGCGGGTTGTTTTGGCGGACTGCTGGAGGAGGGGTGGTGGGTGTGGGTGGAGGACTCGTAGCCGAGGGTTTCTTCTAGCATGCCATCGTTTGATTCTTGGCTTCGTCTGCTATGTCCCTTGCCAGCGCCTACAGCCGTCCCCCGGTACCGCACCCCGGTCTTCGTCTGCCCTGCTTCGGTGGTGGACTGTTCCATAGCGACTATCTCTTCTGGTGGGCTGTCCGGCTGACTTCTTAGCTTGTGATCTATCCGTAGTCTCGCATTCGCTGTCCTGCCCAGGTCGCTTCTTGTCGTCGCGTCGCCATTGAGTGCATCCGGGCTCTGGTTCCACTCGTCTGGAATCTCTGGGTCTGTCTTCGAAGGGCAGTTCATCGTGAACCTCTTTCTTCGGGTGCCGAGGCCCGAGTCATAGGCTTGTAACGATTGCGAGGGGATGAGGTGTGTAGGAGTTGGAGGGGACGGCGGCAGTGTCTATAAGTCTCGCGACATCAAGGTAGTCCTCGGCGCCAATTGGTACACGCAACGGAAGGTGCGGAGAAGAGAGTGGAGACATATAGCACTATGCTAGTGTTGCTGCCGCATGACGTTCCTACCCGGTTGTTCCCGATCTAGATCTTAGGTAAGAGCATGCCGCGGCGTGGTATTCCTGTCGCTGGCCATTGCAGCTGATGTCTCTGGATACACATGCTTACAATGATATGCCAAGTAAGGTACTGTCGACGGCAATGGTATAAGCAGAGACGGTGGTGTTCATGCAGACGGGACGAATGCTTGCAATCGCAAAAGCATGACCGACCAACAGGTTGTAGCATAGATATAAACTCCGGATGTTCGATGCATGTGAGTGCCGAGCCGCTACGTTCCGAGAGCTCGCGTTACGCGACTTCTTCTCTTGGAAGCTCTCTGCAGCGCACTGAAAGCTCTCTCCAGCGCATCAAGTCAGCGGCAAGCTCGAGTACACAGCATATCCAGAGGGATTATGGACTGGCAAAGCTCAATGGGGCTGTATGACTTTCAGCAGGCGCAACAAGATGGCGCTGCCGACGAAGAGGACAACGAAGATTTTTACGGCGACGAAGCAAGAGCAGGAGCCGACGATGGCGCAGCAGTAGGTCGAGTGTGCTGCGAGATACTGAAGGATCAGCTGACTCGAACTTATCTTGATAGGAAGGAGGAGATCTCCTTAATAGTCTGATGCCGCAAGAGCCCGTGCAACAGCGGCAGCAACAACCCCAAAAAACTGAACCCACCGCCGAAGAGCGCAAAGCCGAGAATCAAAGGAAAGCGGAGCTGCTACGTGCGCAGCTGCTTGCGAAACGTCAAAACACGCCCATGAAAAACGCAATCTCGAGACCGGAAACACCTGCCAAAGCTCTCATGACTCCGCAACAGCCTCAGCAGCCTCCAAACCCTCCTATTCAACAAGAGACTGCACCTTCGAGTGATACTATCGATCAACTTATTGCTGAGGCGCGGCGAGCAGCGGAACAGAAATGGAGTGAACAACAGACGCATCAAATAAATGGCCAGGCTCAACATGCCAACCATACCGCAACACCTGCTGCTCCAATCGACCATGCTAACAACTATCCCCAAACTCCCAATACGCTGAATGTCGAGCGGCCTGCACCCGCACCTGCCGAGATCAAACCAACACCCACCAAAGCAGAGACCTACCCGACTCAGATCACAGACCCTTACTATGCTGACCTCGCAGCATGGCTCGAGGTGACTGGTTATCATGACGTGACCTATCGCAATTCGAAACTGAGGACATACAAAGAGAGAAGGGAGCTCGAAGCAGAGGCTGCACGTATCGCCGAGCGACTGGATAAAATTCGCCGAGAGGAACAAGCGGGCGTGGAAGCCATGCGCTCGTCTGTAATACATCCTACACAGGCGACACAAGCTCCGCCTCTTCCAGCCCAGATGTCTTCCGCTGGAGATGCTGTACTCATGGCCGCGACCGCCGAAAAGCTCATGACCAACGGGACCAAACGTCCGCACTCACCTACTCCAGCCGAGAAGTCCGCCAGACGTCGCGAAGAGCCAGCCGGCTTCCGGATCAGAGGAGCCAACGACTCCCCAACATCACCCAAGACCGGAGACTTCGGACGCCGTATCAGCTACCCAGATGCCCGCCGCCGCTCTTTCGACGGTCCACAGGCCCGAGATGCTAGTAGTCGTGACCCATCACTCGAGCGCCGCCAAGCCTACTACCGCAACGGCGATAGTAGGCCAGCTCCACTTCCGCCAACAGCACGTCGCGAAACGCAGTACGATCAATACGTTCCGAGAGACTCGAGGGACTCGAGAGACGATGACCGTCCGTACAACAACCGTGGTGGTGGCTACAGGGGCCGAGGAGGCGGGTATGGAAACCGCGGAGATCGGGGAGGTGACTACGGTCGAGATCACGGAGGGCAGCACTACCGTGGTGGCGCCGGTGGTGGCGTCAACCTCGATCTGCCGAAAGGCGGTAAGCGCGATACTTTTCCTAAGCGCGATTTGAAGTATTGAGTGCGCCACATTCCGCCATGGGTGTATCGCCTCGCAGAGCTTTTCTTGGGCGGAGATGTATTAGCATTGGCGCTGCGAAGTTCCCTTGTCTATTGTTAGTATTGAAAGAGCTATGCAAGTGGTCTCATTACTCTTCATCGTGCCTTCCCATATGTTGTGCTGATTTTCTCTCCCTCTCTCCATTGCTTCTTCTCTCTTACTCTCAAACATCTTCAGCGTGGCATACTAATCCGTGTATCACTACAACAGGCGTACGCTACTTCATCATCAAATCCTGGAATACCGATAACGTCCTTACTGCTCAACGCGACGGTCTCTGGGCGACACAAACGCATAACGAGGAGTTACTTGCGGATGCGTTTAGGAATAGTAGACATGTGGTCTTGCTGTTCTCTGTCAATAGGAGCATGGCTTTCCAAGGCTACGTAAGTCACACCTTCCCATCATCCCCTTTCTGGCCTTCCTTCCCGGGAGTCCCGCCAAACCTCCTCTGCCCTCATCCACGCCGCAATCGATGTCTAGAGCGCTCTTGCTCACCCAGCTTCCAGGCCCTCATGACTTCTCCACCCAACCCTTCTCTCCCTAAACCTCCCTTCTGCGCCAAGCTTAACTGGGGCACCAGCCCAGCTTTCACGCTGAGGTGGATGGCGACGACGCCGGTGCATTTCAGAATGGTAGGGCATTTGAAGAATGTGATGAACCTTGATGAAGAAGGGAAGCCGAGAGCGGTGTTGGTTGGGAAAGATGGGCAGGAGGTGAGTCAGGAGGCTGGGAGGGGTGTGGTGGGCGTGTTGGATGAGGCTGAGAATTTGAATTTGGGTGGGGGCCCTGGCGGGATGGAGAGGGGAGGGGGAGGAGGGGGGATGTAGAGGAGTGGAGGATTTAGGGTACGAGGATGGATGAGGGAGATTCCGTAGGTACTGAGGTGCATCGGGAGCGAGTATGGTTTGAGTATGTGTCTCGGTCCGCGCTTCGTGCTTCGTGCTTTTGCTTGCTGTGAGAGCGCGATGGCGCTGCTGGACGCTCTTCTCCATGAGATCCATTTTCGGGACAGCGTGCGCCGCCTTTTCGCACTATATACTGCGACAGGAGCCACAGCCGACCATAGCTTCACATCCGCGGCACCGTCATTGGGGACATCTCTTTCCCGAACGAACGTACGGCCACAATGCATCTGTTCGCAATCCGTGCTCATGAACCTGCCGACCCCGCTGTACTAGGGTTAGGATTTGGGTAAGCTTCACCATTCATCAAGACCGCAGCAACACCTCAATATAGTTCCTACGAGGTGCTGTACGTACAGGATTCTATAGAGACGAAGAGGTTAATATACAGCGTGTTGTGCAGCCATCAGATCGACCATGCGTACTGGGAAAGTGCACAATACAGTACGAAATGGCTCCATGGATGTGCTGAAGTATGTTTTTCTATGCTACAGTATGTTACAGTCTCGCAAACGACTCATTCTAGCCTATGCCACGCCACGCTCGCTTCTTTCAACGTCTTGCTTCTCGCTGAAGGCCGCGTTAACAATCTGCTCTGACTCATCAACTTCACCCCATCAACCTCACCGCATCTCGTCGCCACCACATTCTTCTACCGCCTACCCGGGCCCCCACCACGCCCTTGTCCCTGCGGGAAGAAGGTAATACGACCCATCGGCTGCTGGTACGCCGGCCGCATCCCCTGAGCGACCTCCACCGTAGGCTCACGTCTCAGACGGAGGGCTAGAGCCTGCTCTTGAGAGAGCGCCCATTTGCTGTAGCCTTTATCGACGCTCTCGTACACCACACGCCGCAAGAAGGTGGTGAACTCTTCTTTGGTGGGGATAGGTATATCCATGGCTTTGAGGAACTGTGGAAAAGAGCTCACTTGCTGGATGCGTCTGAGCTCTCCAGCTAAGCGAGCTGCGGTGCCGTGCGGAGGAGCGCCGTGGCGGGTGAACAGCTCTTCTCGCAGTTCTTGCAGTGTCTTGGTACCACTGTTGTCGGTGTGCTGGACCGTCTTGCGCATGAGATTGCCGAACATAAGGAGGTTGTAGGAGGTCTTGGAAGCCTCGTAGGTCTTTTGCAGGCGATACTCAGAGACGGCAGATGGCTCCATGTAGCTGAGCTCGCCCATACCTGCGCCACGACCATCGAGCATCCACACCACATTGCGGGTCACAGCCTCCTTGATGATGGCTCTCGTGAGCTCCTCGATGTTGCCGGTCTTGTTGCCAATAAGCAGAGCAACCAGCAAATGGCCCAGGTTGGGACAAGCCTGCTTATCGCGCTCCCCATCCAAGAAGCGAGTGATGCGGCTGTTGGCGTCCTGGGCAATAGTTGGATGGTCGGTAGCCAGAACGACGAGCAGGTGGTACAGCTGGAAGTAGCTCTCCACTGCCTTTTCGCTGGCGTGTGTAAGAGTGCTCTTGGTCTCGGTGCCGTACATCCCGTACGTGCTGCTGCTACGCCCTTGCTCTGCCTCCGAAGCGGCCTCCGACAGCTTGACGACAACGTCGTTCATGAAGGCGTAAAGGACGTTGATGTATTGCCCTTGAACCAACGCTGCGCGGCCAATGGATTGGAGAGCCTCTTGCGCCAGCCTTCCCGACCGCTTCCAGTGATTCTCAGACAGCGGGAGGGGAAGCCAGTATTCGAACGTCAGGCCTTGCACAGAGCGGCGAACATGCAGACTGGCGAACGCCTCGCGAGAGATGAAGTCCAACTCCGAGGAGATGGTGCGCTTATTGATGTGCACACCAACACCTAGGAGGCAGTCCTTGAAGCCCTTCTTCAACGTGAAGCACTGCATCTCCCCGACTGCGACGACGTTGTGTGTGCGCAGCAGCCTGCCAAAGCCATTCCACGCACGGCATGCTACAGCGAGAGCTTCATCCGACAGCCGCTCGCATACCAGCAGCATCACCTCGCTTGGCAAATCGATGAGGTGCACCCTCTGACCTGAGATTGGCTTGTCTGGACTTTTCGGTGAGGCCGTCGGCAGATCTTCACCATTCTGTTGCTGCGAGATATCGACCTTCGAGCGCACTGGAAGGCTGTTGACACCTGTGGCCGGTACAGGTACAGCCGCCCCGAACCCACACTTATTACAGCGATGGCCCGCTCCGGCTGTTACACCCCGACAAGCAGAGCACCTGCACGTCCCAGCCCGGGCGACGTAGTCTTTGCGGTTGACCACGCCGCCTGTGTCCTGCTCAATGGTATCTGAGCTGAAGAAGCTGAGGAGCTGGATACAGATACCTTTGAGCGTGTACGCCGGAGTGTAACCCTCCGTCGTATTGAGGATGCTGGCGCAAATGTAGTTGCCATAGATGTTGGGATGCACTACCGAGCTCTCGATCGTGATCTGCGGCGGCGAGAGAGGGTAGTCATCCGTGAAGTGGATTGTGAGGTGCAGTGCGTGCTCTCCCTCTGGCGAGACGATCAAGCAGGCCTCCTGGAGAGCGGTTTCATCCTGCAGACGCACTTCGATACCTGGATAGGGCGCCTGTTGGATCTCGGCGATGTCGCTCAGCAGGCGCTGGCGGAGAAGATCTGCTGAAGTCTGAGCTGCCATCGTCTCTCGTAGGTGTTGTATTGAGTTGACTGTCGCGTGAAGTCTTCGTATAACGCAGGTTCAGGTGAATGGTAAGGCATCTTTCAGGCAACCGCGTCCCGTTTCCAGACACCGCCACCGACATGACTCACCGTAATCCACGGCCTAGGGAACGAAGAACACTCACATGACGCACCGTACTTACAGAGAGGGACGTTCCGAAGCGGTGGTTCCTTGCATGTGACATGCTTCCCACACTACTTGAGCTCTTGACGCTCCATTCTCAGCCTGCGGCTCTGGTATTTGACTGCCTTTGGGTGCTGAGGATTGGGCACGGCAGAGTCTTGGGTCCGTAAGTAGTCGGCCAATGACACTACCCTCTCCAGAAAAGAAGCTGTCTGTAGGGACGGGCAGGTACTCAGTGATGGCCGATTAGTTCTGCTGCAGTCTTTGTGAGACGAACTAGACCGTAGTGTACCTTCAACTCACGTCGTTCGCAATAAGGACAAGCCTCAAACATGTTGGATTGCAGCAGCAGGAGGTAATGTGTTCACCCGGTTGAAAACTTCGGACGCGCCGATGTCTCGCTCCGTTTAAGGCCACTGAGTCCAGGCAGGGAATGTCTTTGGCACGGTCTGCGAGGACATCTTCAAAACGGTGGCAGTGAGATCATGAAGTTCTCAGCACGAGATAACCCAGGCCGTGGCCATCCCACGAAGGCAAGGATATCCTCCACAAATGGTCGCAACTCCTATGGACCATGCAATTAGCCTGGTCGTCTGAGCAGTGTATGCTCTTTCTTGAGCTGAGAGATAATGTCCTCAGCCTTCCAGCCTCCGATATACGCAGCATGGTGGCATATGGGACTATCAAGAGTCTGTCATGTTTGTAGCTCGATGACCCCCAGATATCAAGCGATCATGTCGTCCCAGGTACTACTGTTGAGTCGTTCGGTATATTTTTTGATGTATTTATTCCGCGGTTCTTCGTCTCGCCCGATTTTGAACCTATTTGGCAAGTTGCGTGTTGCCTGATAGGCTTTCGACGGTGGAGAGTTATGGCTGCAATCCAGTCGTCCCCATCATGGCATAATATCTCCTGCAAATCTCTCTTCAATTCGAGGGTCTCAATAGGTTGAGCAATCGAGCAGCTTTGACGAATTTTACAGAGACGACGTTGGAGCTCTTGTATCGGCCGCTGGAGAATTCACGGTTGCATGAGTGTTGGGAGATGTTTAAAGAGAAGTTGAAGCTCTCCAAATAGAATAGTGGTCATCAAGCAGCTATACAGGTCTTTCGAAGGTCGAGGATGAGTTGCGATCGTGAGAATAATCCGTATGCGATGGGAGAAGCCCGGGTGGATAGATTCCAGTTACTTCTCAAGTGGCAGCAATTCGAAATCTCCAAGCAACCGCACGGGAAAAGCTCGGCTTTTGCATCTACATGGTACATAAGGGCGTAAGCCATCGGCATTAACATAACAACTTGGCACTTTGGCGGAGTGGTTAACGCGCTGCCCTGCTACTTTCGCAACTAGCATGCCAGGCAGTTCCGTACGTCCTCACTTCGAACTCACACGCCTTCGAACCATCAGCTAACAAACATGACAGTTCGGGAGCGTGTGGTACGTCTACTACATCGATCATGATAACAAATCACAAATCTAACACAGCCAAGTTCGAATCACACAGGTGTCGCACCTCAACCACATTTTTGATTTTTAGACGTCAAACAGGTCCTGTTATGATCCATCCAACATAATCATCATGTCACTGACATTAGAAAAGCTCGAATCCCGCAAGTAGATGGAGATGAATTTACAATGCCACAATTTTTTGCGCAATTTATTTCACTTTTGTTCGCACTCCGTTTTCCAGACCCCTCTTGACTGTAATACTCCACTCGCTAGAGGTACTCGAGGCAGCGGCAGGAAGGACGGGGTTGAGCTGCTGAATTGCGAAAATGTTGGTGATAGAGTGGCAGGGGCGGCCTGCTTGCTTTCTTTCATCGTCGACTTACGATGGAACGGAGATGCGGTACGTACCACTCAAGCGCGGCTGTTTGGGGCACTTTCGAAGGACTTTGCAGAACAGAAGGAATGACGACCCTGACTTGTGTTGCGAGAACCGCTACGCTACCTAATGCTTGTGATACCCATACTCAAGTTCGTCGTGTCGTGTTACAACCCAATATGCCCATTTAACCTGCTCCAAAGAGATACTGCACCGCACAAACCAAAAGACGTGCTCAAATCCTCATTCCGACATCTCGTCTTCACCTTCCTGGCTACGAGGATAGGGAGTGACGTTTACCACACCGCGCATGTAAGACGGTAGAGGTCGCACTGGTGTGGCTTGATAGCCGGTGCCAATAATGTCCTTCAGGTGAGGTGGGATGTCATCTTGCGGTGTGTGCTCTGCAGCATAGCCGGCCTGGATGAAAGGGTCGTAGCGGGCTGGCAAAGGTGCTTCCGGATGCGAGCCGCGAACGATACTGTCACTATGCTCGTATGGTTCTGGGTGAAGAAGTTGGCGCTGCTGTTGAAAGACGATGCCGGCGGCAGCGAGATTCTTCGTGCCTCTTTCGGTCCTCATGGCTTCCGCCCTGGCCGTGAGAGGAAGGTTGTCTGCTTGGAGGAAGTCTTCGTCGTACCAGCCATCCGCTGCTTTCAGCTCGTCGTGCTTGCCGTTGGTGGAAATCAGCCGACTATCCATGACGTGACGTACAAGTTCCTTGATGGTTTTGTAACCTGGCTCGTTGGAGAAGCCGGAATCCTCGCAATACGGGCAATGCAGAAGCTTGTCTTGCCGCCTGAACTCAAGCTCGGCTTTGCGTTTCCATTTCGAGACTGGGTGGTGGAAGTTGCTGTCGAGATGGTAGTTGAGGTGACCCTCGTTAGCGAATTTCTTGCTCTGTGCGTGAAGTCAGAAGTTGCGGCGCACACTTGACACTCAGAGTCCCACGTACCTTCTGCGTCTCACTGACCGTCTCATCCTCTTTGCACTCTGGACATGTCTGATCTCTTTCGCTCCAAGTGCTGTGGGTAGACAGGGTGTTGTCCATCAAAAGCTCCATCATGGACTTCGCAAGCATCTTGTAACTTACTTCTTGGACCTCTCCGGGACCAGCATAGTCCATGTCGACATCTCGGTCGTCATTGTCGTAACTGGCGATGACGTTGCCCTCACCGTCTCTCGGCACCGCTTGACCAAGCTTCTTAATGGTCTGTTCGAAATCGTCCTCAGGCTCGAGGTTCGCCGACTCAGTATCATCCTCCACATGGACGAACAGGCTGCCATCTTCGTCTTCAGCGTCCTCGAGCCGCTCATCTGAAGCACCAGCAAAGCCAGTGCCGATGCGGTTCGTACGGGCATTCTCCAACGCTCGCTGCAGCACCTGGTCGGCAAAGTTCGACGCCCTGAGCCCAGCACGCCTCATGTCCATATCTAGTTTCGAAATGGACGTGCGTTGCGCTTCTGCTTCGGCGCTCAACAACTGCTGCTCAGCAAGGCGCCTAGCGTTACGCCTGTAGTTCTTGAGGTCGCGAGCCGACACATTTTGAGGCGGATCTGGATCGGCAAGGATCAATCTGCGAGTCAACTGGGTGACAGCAGTGCCGCGTACGCGCTGCAAGCCCACGTTGTTAAGCTTGTCCAACGCGAGTGGAGCCCAGTCCTGACGTAGCCGTTCATTGATACCACCAGCGCCGACCGGTTCTTCCAGCAAGACACCCTGGTGATCCAGTATCTCTGTCATTTGCAAGTAATAGCGCTCGAGGCACTGGCTTTCTGGGGTGTGTCCCATGAAGGAACGGGTCGCCTCGAGTCCAATGCGTGCGGCCATATCTGTCGCTGCTCGGCGGCGAAGGCTGTACCAGGTGATCGCTGTGGTATAGCCCATTGCTTTGCCACGACGCTGGAGATAAGCCGTGAGGGCGTGGGACAACATAGCCTTCCCGTAGTCTAGAGAATCGCCCTTCGGCTTACCGGTGAGGAATATCACATCGTCCAGGCGGTCTGAGGCGATAGGAATCACATTCCCTGGATACTCGAGGAGCTCATCGATCGTTCTGATGTTCCTGAGAAGGCCCCGGCGAAGCGCAATGACCAGCAGCCGGTGAGCCGGAGAGAAGAAGATGTTGGACGAGGTTGGCGAAGGCATCCTGATAGGCAAGGACTCGATCGGTGGCGGACCTTCGAGATCATCTGTGGGATGTTTGATGTCGAGCCGCCCAACCGTCAAGCGGACATCAAATTGGCCAGGCTCATCGCCGCGGGTGAACTCGACATTGCGCCAAGTCAAAGGGGTCGTCCTGCCATATTTGCCGGCTGGGCAAAGCGAGCCAGGGCGAAGAGCAGTGACACGACCTATGCACCACAACACCTGCGAGGAGGGTCAGTGTCAAGCCCGAGCCAGTGGAACCTCACAATGCTCACCTGATGCTCTTCAGAAAGGTCGATGCAGCGATTGTTCTCTGCTTCGTGATCCAAGAGCTGCCTCAACTCCGCAAGACCGAGCCAGGCCTTGGGTGTCTTGGTGAGTTTGCCACCGTACTGGCTCTGGACGTATCGCATAGCTTTCGTCATAGCATTGTAAATCTTGTTCCGAGACCATGTCTTGTCGCGTTTGGTGTAGTACCAACCGGTCCAAAACAGCATCGAGTCTCGATACTTGGTCAACGACCGGATGGCAATCGTATCGGCTGCGCGAGACCTTGGCACGGTGTGCTTGAATGTATAAACAATGAACCTGGTAAGATTCGGTCAGCGGGCACGCATGGCACGGGACCCGAGACCGCCAGTATCATCTGCAAACCTCACCATCGTCTAATGGTCTGTGGGATTGGGATGACTTACAAGTTGAGTTGGTGGCCAAGCTTTTTCTCATCGTCTGGAAAGAGCAGCTGGATTCGCTCGTCGTCAGACAGGTTGTCAATGTCTCCGTCCTTCAGGCCCTTGATCCACTTCAGAAAGAAGGTGGTGTAGAGACTCAGATGATGGTCTTGGCGGTTCTGTGTCTTGGGTGCATGCCATCGGTGCTCCTCTGTCCTCTCGACGTCCTCTTCGAGCTCGTCAAGCAGACGATATCGTTCTTGTTCTGCTGACTCGTTGTCAAGTGTGTCAATACGGTCTAGCTGATCACGCAGGGTCTTCCGCTTCCTCAACGATGGGGCCACCGTGCTCGCCATCTTCGTTATGCTGAGCAACAAGTGGTGAGGCGTTGGTGAAGCTGGTGAAGCTGGTGAGGTTGGTGAGATTGGTGAGGTTGATGAGGCCTGGTGAGTTAAGGCAATACAGTAGCACCTTGTGAGCAGGTAGATGCTGGAGGAATAAGAAGGAGTGTGTCAAAGAAGGAGGAGATACCGCGAAAGGAGGCTGCTATGGACGAAGCCCACGGGGTGGGCCATTCTTCAAGTGATCGCGAGCTCCTCGGTCGAGACAGTGCCATTGTCTGCTTGGTCCCGAGAATCTGCAATAAACCGAAAAGACAATAAGTCATCAATTGGCCGTCGGGAGAAGCGCTGTATGGCACTTGCAAGCATTCTCATGCGTATCGCGCACTCGATAGCCCTGGAACCAGCTCGCCATGTTACACATCTTACACATCAAGACATACCGCCGTGATAGAGCTACCCAATCTTACAGGCTTCTCGCTGCCGCGATGGTCTAGGCGATGCGAGAACGAGACAGCCGTATGTCGCATGGGCGGCTGCAGCGTTGGGAGTGTCGTACCGAGGCTGTTGAAAGTGCTAGTCGTCAACGAACGTCGAAGGGCCAGTCGAGCAGGTATCCTGTAGCTACAGTGGAGCATCCGTGCTCGAGCAGAAGCTGGACGAAACACCGACATGTGTCGTGTAACGTTGCGCATTGCGAGCTGCGGAAACAACCTTGTCATTATGCTTGTGTCCGCTCGCACGGTCCCTGGAACGATATAGCCGCCAGACAGACTAATCGGATGGCTAAGGGGTATATCATCTCCACTTTGGCGTATGCGCTTCATCGTTACACAAGACGATCTATGTCAACGATGGTGAAATTGGCGGTGTGGATGGGTGCAGACTGGGTCAGCCCCCCACGTAGATCCCACCATTCGTACGCGAACAAATGATGCAAGAAGAGACGTTTGCTTGTTGAAGCCGATTGCATCGAATGGGAATGCAGAGTGTCAGCAGTGTCGGAACCGATCAGTGATGGGAGGCTGGCCAACTCAGGCTAGGAACAGCAGCATGCCGCAACGCCTACCATTCAGCATGCAAACAAGCTCGTTCCGACCGATACCTTGCCTAACAATAACCATGCGAGAACGCGGAAACGATACATGTCCCGCTAGCGGTCTCCAATGTCCCGAAGCAGCAGTGACGTCCTGACAGCACCAACCAGAGCTCATCGTCTAGCTGCCGTTCTCGAGATGCTGCGATATCCGGTACACAGTTTCGACGGAAGCGTACCCGGTACCGATAGCGAGTGCAGTAGCCAGTACTAACGCAAACGAAGGACGCCGTCGATCATGCAATGGTCGTATACCAGGCATAGCAGGGCCTGGGTGATCCCGATATGTTACAACAGCGTGCCAGAACCCAGCCACAATCTTCCAAGCATGACTTCCAGGCCTGGCGGTCAACGGAGTGCCTAACCCGCCTCGTATTGTCTTGGCACGGCAAGCTGCGCATTTGACTTGCGTGGAGCGGGCTGCCGTTCGCAGGGTGTGCAGAGGCAATCAAGCATCTCCCACGGAGCTGCATCGCAATAGACACATGCCTCCAAACGAGGCAGCAGGCCCACAACAGGGTCCATGCAGGCGCAAGCGATCGCGGTTTGTTGCCGGCTAACACAGTCGACTGCCGGCGGAGGCATCCCATCACAACGATCGTTATGATCGTGGATATGAGCGGCGATGAGAGGGTCGCATCACCGAGGTTGAAGCGGCGAGAACAACAGTCAGAGCATCGAGTGTGGTGAAAGCGACACTTGTCCCAATCGTCATATGATTGGAAGTAGTGAGTGCACTTTCTCTTCCTTTCCAGGTCCCTCAGCCTCGTCGAAGCAGCTCGCTATGACTCCTTGCCGCAAGCACTGTTTGCTTCATGGCTATGCATACCGCAGCTTCTAGTGTTTCACGGCCCCTAAACAGATTGCTGGATTCCCCGCCGTTTGCGTAAGCGTCAGCGACAATGGACGTCGCCAGGACTCCACAATTCCAACTCGGTCTCGGCGCTCGAGTGTCCTTTGTGGCTGCTTATGGTCGTAGGGCTATTGGAGGGCTTTCAAGATCTCTTGGACTATCTTCCAACGCTTGTGTAGCTGTAAGACACCCAACAGCCCATACAAGAGCTCCAGTGTCGTTTGGACTCACGGAGAAGGCCGCGAGCTCTATTGTCAGCGACCCTCCGTGTGAGAGAAAACGCGCGAAACTACGCGCAGTGCAGACAAGCGCATCAAACGACGACAGTGGAGGTGCGGATGCGGTCACTGCCTGTTGCAGGAAAGAGTGCAAACGATCAGAGTGCGCGCGTGCAGTGGTGATGTCAATCAGCCATGCTCGTCCGTGCCAGTATCGGCGGCGCAGTGGTCCGTGATAGACTTACATGTAGCCAGGTCCGGTTTGGTTGAGTGGGTTGTGATATCCTTCTTTCATCTGAGCCCTTCAAACATCGTTCACCATTCTCACTATCAGATCCATCTGACCACACTCCACCGATTCCAACAGAGAGATGACTGGTCGCAATCGCGGTGGTCGCGCTGACCGTGGCGACCGTGGCCGTAAGCAAACTGTGAGTTAGGAAGTTGTTGCTTCATCTATACCTTGGCTGACCATAGCTACACAGCGCGGCGGTACCGAGCCACCTGTGGAGTCTGCAAGATCACCATCAAAGCCACCACCGCAGACACCGTCCAACCTATCTCACCAAGCCCAGACGGAATCTCGTCGCCCATCCGCATCGTTGGACTTGGTCATGCCGGACAAAACCAGCCCGACATACCTCGCACAGGACAAGGCAGGGACCGGCGCCCAGTCCCCAACAGGCCAGACGGACGGGTCTCCAGGCTCATCCCGCGACGGCAGTCCTGTTCGCTGGGATGAAGGATCCACCATCCACCGGCCAAAATGGTTGTCGATGAAGGATCCAAATATACTGGGGCCTTCAGAGCGAGTGATACACAACAACTTGGCCGTTATCGGTCAGAAGCTTGATGACTTGCAGCGTGGCTTGGTGAAGTACTCGTCATCAAAGGCCAAGTCCACGACCAAGGAGCCAGCGGAGCAAGCCTCGGAGCAGGACAACGAATGGGCAGCGAAGCTGGACGAGGAGAAGTACCATGGTATACTTCGCGAGCTGATCGTGCAGTACAAGACCAAGCTTGGCAAGAATCCGATGTCGCGCAGAGCCGTCGGAGAAACGGTCAAGACGCAGGTAAGCTTACCAAGACACCTCACCATCCCCCCAACCTCATCATCCCTCAACCCTCACCATCTCTCTCGTTTTGATCGACGGCTGATTCTGGGTTTGACCACAGTCCCAAGGATTTGTCGACCTGATTGGCGAGCAAGCCGGGCGCGAGAATGATCAACACGAGCAGGCCAAGGCCGACGCGGCCAGCGCCATGGAGCAGGACGACGCGACGGCGCCCCCAGACCTCCCTCGTGGTGAGATCTATGCCGCTGCCTCACAGCTCACCGAGCCCGGACGTACTGCGTGGTACGTGAAGTTGGTGAAGCTTCACGATCCTGCTGCTCCATCACCCGCCGGCAAGGACGACAAGAAGAACAAGAAGGCTGGATCTGGCACTGCTGCCGCTGGTGGAAGGAAGCGCAAGGGTCGCGTCAGCGGTGGACGCGATGAGAGCCCGACGAAGAAGTCCAAGAAGGGGCAAGATCGGCAGGAGACTATGGCTGATGATGATGATGATTATGAGGATGGGGATGTTGTACCTTCAGGTGACGAGGAGGGCGAGGATGAGGAGTAGTGGCTGGGTGCGTGAAGGATGATATCCTCGCAGCTGCTCCCCGTGCTTGGCAGCTCGACCATTTCCAACAAATGTTGTACCAACCATGCCTTTCAACCAGGCGAAGCGCAGTCTGCCTTTCAACAAGGTGCATGACTCACGCAGCTCAGTGTATTGCGATAGCAGAAAACAACCTGTCTTCCATTGCTTCGTGTGTCCAGTCATCGACGTTTCTCATACTCACCATTTTGAATCTCACCGTCGCCATCTTGACCGTCTCACAGCGATTGCAACCTCACCATTGCACACTCACGGCCAAAACCCCACAACCAGAACCTTACCAGAAGGCCTTACAATGAAACCTTCGGTCTTCGTCCGTCTCGCTTGTTCCATAGCGAAGAATGTTCTTCAGCGAAATTGCGCCCGTAATGTCGCTTATACGGTCGACGCACGCCAACTTGCCTATCTTACATCTTTAACGACCGTCTGGAGTGCTCTTATCGCCACCGACCGCGTCCCGACCCCCAACCCCCAGCACACCACCCAACCACCTCCCAACCACCCCCGGCTCCCCGCAACCATCCACCCTCCCACACCGACCCCAGCGCCCCGCAACCACCCCAAACCCTAACCAAAAAATATCTTCGATGCTAACCCCAACAACCTAACCAACTAACCCGAACCCTAACCGCTAACCCGAACCCTAACCAGGCCTAACTTGCCGACAATGTAGAGTGCTCCCGACATGATACCCCTACTAATCCGACCAGAATGGAAAGCGGCGTTGAGAGGGCTGAGGCAGCGGCCCCAATTCAGTATCGCGCTCATCGTTGCTTATAAAGTAAGGTGTGGTGCTGTAGTTCGGTGAGAAGGGTTGGGCTGTGTGGACGCGGAGCAGATGCGGAAGGTGCGTCCAAGCGTGTTGGCGCATTTAGTTGCTTCCCAAAACCCACTGTCCAAAAGGGTTGGTCTGCGTATGCCATCCTTTACCAACAGAGGTAACACGCTCAGCTGTAGTAAGCGCAAGATGGGCTGTAGCGTCCCATTAGGTCTTCCTCAGCTCGACACCATCGTCCATGTTCACGCTGCCACGCTCGGGACACTCTTGGACAATGTTGTCACGCTTCTTTCTCATGCACACCACAGAAGTGATCAGTACACTCAATACCCTCGTCGCAAACCCGGAAGCAGTGATCCAATTGACGAACAGTGCGTGTTGGGTCTGCATGCCGAAGTGGGCCGGCCGGGGCAGCAATGGCCGCCACCAGCGACATGAGCGACGGCAGTAGTGCCGTAATGGCAAAGACAATTGTCTGCCTCTGCCTCTTCTGCTCCTTGATAACTGCTCGCACCGCAGGAGAGTGATAATTCTCTTCCCGGATCTCTTGCACTTGCTCATCGGTCAAGTTGGTGAAGCGCCAGCATGCTTCGTCCACGGCAGTGCGAAGTGGTCGCTTGTGCTGCTCACCGTGCCTGGCTGTATAGTCTGCGCGCTGTAGTAATGGTCATCGCCGTCGGATTCGCGGACGGTTCGCCTTCGCGGATCTTTTGCACTTGCTCATCGGTCAGGTTGGTGAAGCGTCGGCATGCTTCGTCTGTGGCAAGGCGAAGCGGGCGCTTGTTGCACAACCATGCATGCCATGTAGACTATCGCAATCGAAAGCAGATGAGGGGGATGTTGGGAACCGAGTTGCGTACTCGAAGAAGCTCCACTGAGGCATCTGCATACTCGACGAAGCGGCGTACTCGCAGCCGGAACGGTTTCCGCACTCGTGCCCAAGGCACCAACTGCCGCGTTGTTGTCCTCCTCCCTCGTTCCAGAATTAAATTTTGAACCTAAGGCAGAAATAGTAGGCTTAGCATATTTATACTCTAAAGCTTTATAATAATAACTAACTTTATAATCTTATTACTTAATAACTATCTAGTTAATATACCTCTAAAACCTAATACTAAAAGCGCTAAGACTCTCTCTTTTATTTTATACTATTACGATCGCCTATACCTTCGATTTAGAGTTTTTAGAGTAAGAGATATACGATAGGTTATATATTAAGAAGGAAACGCTATAGGCTCTTATAAAATAAGTTAAGAATTAGTCTCTAAGTACTTAGTTATAAGATCTACTTAATAATCTAGAAGATAGAGTATCCTTAGGTTGTCTACTAAGAGTATAGTCTAGTAATAAGCTCGCTCTTACTATACGTAAGAGAGTATAGGTATATAAGAGTTAAGCTCCTTATAAGGCTACTAATTAGTATCTTAAAGAGCGTAAGGTACTTAGTAAGATAGATTCGAATATAAGGAGTATTAGAACGTAATAGAGTACTAATATCCGCCTATAGAAGCGCTACTATAAGGTAGACAAAGAGTAGCCAAATCTATTAAAGTATAAGCGTAGGATTAATAAGATAGAGCTTAGCGACGACTATAAGTATAAGAGGTAGCGCTACGATAATAATATAGATAAGATCTACTAGTAGAGTTACTTATAGGTATAAGAAGAGGGTTAACTACTAAAGAAGGTTAAGGTACTAGCGATTATTATCGTTTACGACGAGTACTCGTACTTCTTTAGTAGTACGAGCAATAACTATATTACTATACCTACTAAAGTAAAGAAGTTTAATAAGGTATATAAGTAGCGCTTTACTTATAAGTAATAGGCTACTACTTGTCGAGATACGCGTATACGAAGGCCTCTACTTATTTAGGATCTAGACGATCGAGTAAAGAAGCTATCTTATAAGAAAGAGCTAAAGAAGTATAATAAGAAGGTATACGATTTAGTTTATATTAAGCGAGTAGACTATAAGAAGGCTAGTACTAAAGAGCGCTCCTATATAGCTTATAAGATTTAAGAGCTATACGACTATAGGTAGAAGAATAACCTTATAGCGTAGTAACTACGACTACTAACTCTAGAGTAGCTTTATCTATATAAGGACTTTATGTTTAAGTAGAAGGTTAGCTATAAGAAAAGCTCTATAGACTTTCTTTAGTTTACTTTCGAGATCTATTTAGTACTCTTCGACTACTATAAGAAGGTATAGCGACTTAATCTAGATAGTAAGGTCTATATTACTAAATATAATAACTCTTTATATTAGAAGGCTCGTAAGCTACTATAAGTATAGATTAGTAAGCGTAAGATTAAGTTTACTAACTATCTAGGCTAGTTACTAGATCTTAACCTCTATAAAACGCTTTACTATAAGTAGTATAAGTTTAAAGAGCTCGAAGACTTTAAGTAGAGCTATACTAGCGTATCGAAGAAGATAAAGAAGAAGGTAGACAATTTAATATAGAGATCTTAGTATAATTAGTACTATATTAACTATAAAGTACGCTATAGAACCTTAATAGAAGCCTTTAAGATTCTTATAGATTGTTACTACGATACTAATAGCGACAATATATACGACAATAACGTTACTATTAATATATTTAGTTCGTAACTAATAGAGTAGTATCTTAGAGGCTAGAGTAAAGCGTACGTCTAATTACGCTAATAATACCTAGGATTTTGTCTTTTTACGTAGCTCTTAGTAAACTTTAGCTTTATTTCTATATACTATAATCGATAGTAAGGTATTTTTAGTTCTATATATATTATAGTAGCTATTTAAGTAGCTATAGTATAAATTTTAGTAAGGCTACTCTACTTTACTACTAAAGTTTAATTTTAGAATAAGAGAGGCTTAAAAGGTACTTAAGTAGAGTAACGCTATTTACTCTATTAGAGTTTTATATATATACAATATAATATTATATCGATATATTATCGTATAGCTTTCTAGATACGTAAAGTACAATATATATAAGTAATTACTCTCTCCTAAAGTGTTGCTATAAGAATTGAGAATTGAGAATTGAGATCTGAGATTTGAGATTTGAGATTTGCGTTGTGGGGGTTCCCTGGCACGCCTGCGCGCATTTCGTGTCATGGCGTGCGCAGTTCGACGTCCGCCCCGCTTGTCCCATGGCTACGCCATGGAACAAGCGAGACGGACTAGGAGCGTGTGTTCGAATCACACAGGTGTCGCACCTTAACCATTATTTTGCCTCATTGTTTTGCTTCGGGGATGTCGGATATCGTCAATATAGGTTCATTCCTTCCCCTTTTAGGACTTGGGATACCACGGTCTGCGGCCGCCGCGTACCATACCGGACCAAGACCACGGTATACCAACTAGTGACCAAGCTTGACCGGACCAACAAGACCTCTGGCATCTAGCTACTCTCCAGACTTATGACAGCCGTCTTCTTCGCTCAGTCCGGAGGCTGCAAGACGTATGGCGTGTGCTCCTGCGCCCAGCCTTCTCAGACGGTCTCGCGAAACGCAAGGTCCACGGGAGTTGGATGATGTGTGGATGTTCCTTCAGGCTTCGCTTTTTGGGGCCGCCAGGACCCTGATCAATTCATCGCGGAGATCTCTGGGTCCCACGGCCATTATGACCTCAAAGGTGTCTATACAGCGGACTGTACCACATGCCTGGCCGCGGTGGCCGCGACTGGGGCAAGACATCACCATCTTTGGAAATACGAGCCACATGGCTAACGTACTAACCTCTTCTACTTTGCCATTGAGGTATCCGAGCGTAGCATTCATTGCATAATTGTGATTCTTGCGAGCGGTGTAAGACAAGGATACGTCCTCGCTGCCGATACTCAATTAGTTAGTAGGTCACCAGTCGACTAAAGGACCTTATACCAAGACCGACCAACTCCCTAGCAAGCCTATACCACGACCGACCATAACCATACTAGACCAGACCACTAACCAAGTTCGACCAGACCAACAACAGCACTGGTTCCCAGCCTGAACGAATTGCTTCTGCTTGGGAGACCGCAATGTACTGGCCGACCTATCATTGATCCAAGGCGATCCTTTTGACCTCTTCATTCTATCATGCTATGAGCATGATCGCCTTTTCCCGCTTTTCCATAGCACCATGTCGTTTTTGCACTTTTCTGGTATCCCATGGAGTTTGCGAGTCGATCGGAGCACCTTGTTTTACGACCTGGGCCGTGCTAGGGCAGTCTCGTGAGTGTTTTGCTTTTCCGTCTTCTTTACCTCTTCAAGACATGGCGCCCTGACGTTTCTGTATTTTTGACCAGAGATATTGCGCACTCAATGCCAAGCGAAGATGGTGCTGGTGTTGCGAAGGCGTACCTTGCATGAGACAACGACTATCTACTTTTTCTGCTTCGCTGCACCCCTCGTAATCTGTCGCTCGCGCACAGTCCCGATAGAGCTGTCGACCGGCTCGAAGAAAGTCTGAGCCCGCTTGTTGTCCTTTTTGCGCGGACAATTATCACACCTCATCCCTCTCACAATGTACTTGCCGGTCGCTACTTCGTACTCCGGCGCCGGGTCTTGCTTGTCAGTCGCTGACGAATTGCAGTTACTGCAGCGCACAACAATCGTCTTTTCCGCCTCCGTCTCGCCGGCTCTCTTCAGACTCTTGACTTTCGAGCCTTCTCGCTTCGCCTCAATAATCCCCTTAAACTCATTCGCCCTATTCGCCTCCCGCCCTTTCGCGAAGTTGGCTTGGTTTTGAGGTACTATGACGTCCCGCCAGTACTTCTGCACAATCGGATCCGTCGAGAGCTTCATCTTGCCGAGCTCTTGCTTCGCACGGTCGCGATGACTCTGGTTCAACGGACTCGCAATGTTCAACGCCACCTCGGTCGAGCGGAACTCATGCGGACGGAGGTACTCAGACAGCGTCTGCCTTGGGAGGCTCTGGAACAACACAGCGAACCACATCTCGGCAATGTTCAGCCACATTTCAATGTTGTCAAGCTGTTGAAGCTCGGCAAGTACGACAAACGTCGGTTCAGCAGACGGTTGGTTGGCAACCGAATGGTGCAATGAGCGGCCAAGATGCATCTTCGACTTATGCTCATCAATGCGAGTCCTCAGGACGAGTGCTTGACCGATATACAGCTCCAGGAATCCATCGTCCAGTTTGTCTGTGACCACGTCCAGGTATACAGCAGCTATGCGAGCTTTCAGATCACCGCCAATGCCCTTCAGACTCGGAACGTCCCAGTAATCTTTTGCATCGATCAACACCTTCACCGGTTTCCGTACGGAACCAAGCAGCACTGCCTTGACTTTTCCGATACCAGTTGCAGCAAGGAACGCTTCATAGCCACGCTCTTCATCGTCGACAATGCTTTCCAGTATCCTATCGAGAAGATCCGCCGCATCAACGCGATCGGACTTTCGTTGGCGCTTCGGCGGTATGACGGGAATCGCATCGTCGTTGGGTATATCTGTAGTGGAAATCTTGCGCTTGCGAGAGGAGACAGCACGAGTGGAAGACGACATGGTGAGCTCTGTATGGTGTGCAGGAGATGCAATGAGAGGTGCGCAAAGCTGAAACGTCAAATATCATGAGGTGAGGTCAAAAAAAGCCAAGATGTACTTCAGACGGCAAGCGCGTCCTCGCAAGGCAAGCACGCGTCCCACACCGCTCAATCATGACCACCGACGACACTGAGATTTGTTACGCCTTCAACTGGTGTAGCGATATCCTGCACAGCAGTGATGATCCAACCTTTATCTGGATCCTTCCACAGGCAGAAGTTGTTCGACCCTGTGTGATGCAGCTACGGCGACGTCGTCAACAATCGACCTATATCTTGCCGTCGACGTGGCGAGAGAGAGGGGCACATACCTTCCCGTCCTCAAAGAACTTGTAAGGCGTCCACACCGTGGCGAATTGCCCGTCGACGTGTTCGACTTCATCATGGCTCACTTCGTCCAGCGCTGCTGGGCCTTTATCGTCCAGACGCTCCAAAATGCCTTCGATGGTCATGTACATGGGCTTGCCGTTTCGTATCAGACATGCTGTAGCATCTGGATGACTGACAGCTCGCATGCTGGCTTTGTCGCCATTTTTGATGCCGGCCAAGAACGTTTTCGCTGTCGCCAATGGCGTAGAGCGGTCTGGCTTCGATTTTGACATCTTGATGACTCTCCTAGGCGACGGAGAAGAGGGGAGAGTAGTGTTGGTAGTAGGAGAGGGTTGATGGGTCTCAACAAGACGAAATGCGCTGCATACTTAACTTGCCTTGTATGTTCATGTCCATGGCGCCTCCAGGTTGTCGATGGACGCGCCTGCTCATTTAGTGCTTACTCAGACGGTGCCGTGGGTGCATCATCCATGTAGCACCGAGCTGCCGCTTGGGATCCCACGATCGCAACTCGTTTTTGACCCTCGAGTAACCTTCATGGCTGTTTGACAGTGCTGAATCCATTTTGGGGGAGTTGTTGAATATCTTCGAGGATCTCCTGCCACTCTTGGGCATGTGGAATATTCGCCGGCCGATACAACGGCTCCAGCGCGGTCTGGGATTGAAGAGAAGGGCGGCAAGCACTATTGTTACCAAGAGTCGTACCGAGCTGGGTACATGGAGTTCTTCAGCAACACGGCGGACTGTCACAAGTGCTCTCTTCGATGGCAAATTCCAGGTGGGCGTTCATATTGATGTGGAAAACAACGCCAGCCGTCTCGACATGTCTCATGCAAGGTAGACCCTCGCAACAACCGCACCGAACATCTCCTCCCCGCCACGGGCCGGGTGTCGCAAACTCACAATGGCTCTTGCCGCCATGGTTGTCTCTTCTGGTTCCACAGGAACCCCAGCCTGCGACAAACGGCTGTGCGGGATGTCTGTACGATGTGTCTGTGCTTCTCGAGTCTCGTCGAGAGGTTTCTCAACGCTGATAAGGCACCGTCCAGACGGTTCTTGTCGCAGCACAAAATACATGGCCAGCAGGGTGCCGAGATAACCAAGATTGAAGATCGCAAACAGATAGCGTCCGCGGAAGGCAGCTTTCGGTTAGGCTTCGCGACGGGAGGTGTCGATAACAAGGGTAGTCACGACCCTGGAGATCGCGTAGAGTTATAGAGATGCAGCAGCAACACAGATAGTAGATACCGTGTGGATACCTCCTGTTGCGTGCTGCTGGGTCGTCATTTGTCGTTGGAGCCGTGTCGCAGGAAGTCCTATCTTTCTCGACTCCACGACAACCACAATGTTTCTACTAATGGCCAAGGACCCGCTGCCGTGAAGGTCACTGACCTCGTACTCGTATTCCTTCCGTTTCCGCGCAGAACCTCAGGCACGTGTCGCCTCACAATGGCGGCATCTCCGCTTAGTCGCTCGTCTTCGGCAGTAAGCGTGCAGCCCTTACGACACATCACGCCCACGCATTCGGTTGATCCGCATGCTTTGTACAATAACAAGGGCTTGCAGAGGAGTTACTCGCGCAACATCATGAATCTGGAGCAGCGGGCGGAGGAGATGAGTGCGGATGGGAGCGATATTGGGGATGAGATCAGACGGATGAACGATGAGAGTAAGGAGAGGAGCAGGCAGAATAGTATCCAGTCTTCGCATCAGGGGGAGGCTGATGGAGTGAGGGGCGGTGCTGGAGGGTATTTTGGAAAGATAGACACTTCAAGAAGTCGACAAAGCAGTGTGGTGGATGTTAATGCGGCGGCGAGATGGGGAGGGTATAGCCCTGGTGGGTTTGTCAACAGTCCGGCAGGATCTCTACGATCTGCGAGTGGATGGTCACAAGTGTCTGGTGCGAGGAAAGCGTCTCAGTCAGGCTCGTCAAGACTAGCATTGGAGCCTATGCAAGAAGGCAGACCGCTGGACTCGCCTTTGGGACCAAGCCATGGATCGATCTACGGTAGCAGTCCGCCAAGTCACCAGCCGTCGAGGCAACCATCGCAAAGTTCGTTCAGTAAGCAGTACGATCAGATTGCGAGCCAGATTGAGAACTCACTGGCACACGTGCCGCCCTCGCCTCCCATACATGGACAAGCTCTACACGAGAAAGACGAGCACATTGGGATGAATACGCCACCGCCGCGACCGAGATCGACGGACACGTACCAAGAGGCGCAGGTAGCATTTAAGGACTTCGATGGTGTGCACTTCTCACCGGGGAGGGAGGAGTTCGTGGAGATCGATGCGAATGGCAACGAAGTCAGACGAGTGTCTGCTCGCAGCTCTTCTGGTGGACTGTCCATGGACGCTGCTTCACTCCTCCGCACACCTCGCGCCCGACAATCGTCCCAATTACGACCCATCTCATATGCCGAGCCACCACCTGGAGAGGACATGGTATACTACCCTGCACCAGTACCGCGAATGCTGAACCTGCCTAAGAGGCTATCGCAGCTACCGGCAGCCAACGTGCAGGCTAAGAGACGGACGCA
>JAKLLW010000142.1:0-52479 GCA_022814695.1 Neocatenulostroma microsporum
CATCACGATCACGAATGACGTCGTAGCTTTCGCGCGCACGGGTGTATATGCTTGGAGCATTGGTATCCCGATGTTCGTTCTGTGGAAATCAGGCCAGAGAACGTCCTCGGTGGATGTCTAGTGCGGAAATATGCAAGGCGTCGAGAATCATCGCGGTCTGCAGCGATACCACGAGCGCTCGCCGCCATACGGCCACCGGCCATGACACAACATCAAGGGTGTGCGCGCAGTGAATTGCTCCAAACGTTGTATCTCGTCCTGGTAGCCTCCAACCTCGCTTGAAGATCGCAGCCGCTCAAATCTTCTTCCCACTGGTCTTTGGATACCAGCACCGTGGAAGCCACCTCTACTTCATGACCACTGAACAGCCAAGAATACTTGGGAGACGGCTGCTTCTGCAAGTCTATGATCAAGTGTGCCAGGGCCTGGCTCTCCACCTCGAGTACTCTTCTGTCGGCATCGCAGACAGTCGCCAGCAGCCGCTTGATCAAGACCAAACCTTCTAGTGTTGAGCCGAAGAGCTCCCGTCGCAAGGCAAGCTCGCTTGCTGGCGGTGAGGCAAGGGATAGTCGAACACAGTGTAACTTATACTCCTCAAGCCAGGCCAATAGGCCTTCGTGGCTTTCGCGACATCGTGCTTCGAGTGATCTCATGGTCTTATCGCAGCAGAGTCCATCACTATTGACCGCTTCTCCAACATCATACCACAGTCCGGGCATAGAGAACATCGCGCGTCGACATCTGATAGCTAGCGAGCTTCTGTCCGTCAAGAACTGTGTCTCCTGGGTGAGCGAGGTATACAGAGCAGACCATTCTGGCTGCTCGAGATAACAATGCATATAACCCAGCAGACATTCCGAGATCATCCCACCGACGTGAGCAGCGAACAGTGCTTTTTCGAAGTCGGTGTTGAAGCGCGCTGCTGAGCGATATCTGACAAGCCGAGCCGAGCCTTGAATGTGGTGAGACCATGCCGCATCCCTGGAGGGATCGAGTAGCTCGTGCAGACTCAAAAGCTGTGTAGCACACGACACGTCCGCGTCCATCGCGCGCGAAGCATGGGCAATGGCATCCTGCAAACTACGCAGGGCCCTGCCGTAGAAGCGCTCGCTCAGTCCTGGACACGCACCCTTTGGATAAAAGGTGGTATGCACCTTCGCGAGCAAGCAGTCCGTGGCTGCTGTTAAGCATTTGCTTGTACCGTAGCGCGCTGGGACATATTCGAGGTAAGACCACTGTTGTTGGCCCAGGAGCGAAGCGAAGCGAGTCGGGTCTCCAGAAAGCATAGCACCTGCCCGATGGCCGACATTGAAGTTCGTGAGGATGGACAAGCTCACCACATCAATGCCGAACATGGAGCAAGCACGCTCGTACTGTGGATGCGGGCTCAGGCTGCACAAGACAGGCGCGGATGACGTGTCCACCTCACTCCAACGTCCGGACATCAGACTGTCTGCAACGGGCAGGGTCGGGACGACATCGTCGGACTCCCCAATAAGCTCCATGCTCGACGGCGAGGCTCCGGGTGAGGCAGGCGTTCCGGAGCTTGCCCGACTCCTCTCACTGCTACTGCCACCCATTCCCACTGCTGCCCTGATTGGGACGTCCCGCACCGGCATCTTGTCGTATGCAACTCCGTCCATAGTTGCCTCGCTGCTTCCTCGCAATACCAACATCCTTCATAGCCTGCTTGCGAATCTTCGTGCGGGCTTCTTTCGGCACCTTTGGCCCATCCTGGACGACGAATGCAAAGTCTGTGGCAGTCATGGTCGCAGTCGTAGTGTAACAAAAATGTCGGTGGTTATGATAGGACAGCTGGAGAGTTTCATGGCCACCAAGTTCCTGTTCAAGGAAGAGGAGCAGGTTCGAGGCCAGCCGCTATTTGACCCGCTACTGAATCATGAGCGACTTGTCGTGTAGGCAACAACAGCGACACCCTTGCCATGCTTGCTTCGAGCTTCCGTCTACTTTTCGCCGCCTCTGAACAGAAGACGTCTTCTGGGCGGAGACTTTCGAAGACCAGTGCCCAAATGTGGTTAGACGAGTGGCTTGGTCATCCTTCTGCAGGGCCGATGATAGCGCTAGCACTGAAGCACCTCGGAGCCTCATGGCTTGAGTCCACACTATCGTCTCCGAGAAGAATATGGCACCATTGCCTGTCCACAGAAGGTACTTCAGCATCCTATACAAACATATCATACCGAAGCTCAACCATCAGTGAACTACAAGTACATAGAAAAGCTTCGCTATCTTAGTCTCCGGTACCACGCCACCCTTATCTTCGCACTCGCTTCGCCGACCCATTTCTAGAACATAACATGCTGTTTGAAGAAACGCTTGGTATATAGCAGCAAGAAACACCGTAAGCAATGCTCACTCCCCAATTTCGAGCGCCCGCCAGTCCGTAGTAAGGGGTTGGAGGATGCAAGAGAAGACTTCTCCATGATGCTTAGCCAGAGGTAGAGGTAGTAAGGGTGCTCCAGAAGTCGATGCAGGTGAAATTAGGCGGAGAAGTTGTCGTCCACCTTCTTACCCTTCCCATCCTCCCTCTTCTCCTCCTTCTTCTCACCCTCCAACTCCTTCCTAACATCCTGCACCATCCCCCTTGGTCTCCCCATCATCCCTGTCGAAGGCGTACCTCCAGCACCAGGAACAGCAGCGCCATCAGACTTAGGCAACGGCGGTGGCGGCATGGAGTCCCTAGCCTTCGCATCCCTAATGCCGTAGCCAATCCCGTTGCTCTTCCTCCAGTCACGGCTGTTCCGGCCTTGACTCTGCTTCCGCTGCGGCTGAGCTTCCTCTTTCTAAGAGTCGCCCCCGCTGGCGGCCTGCGCAGGAGCCGGAGTCGAAGCCGGAGTACCATCTGCGGGCTTACCTGCACCACCTCGCTCGCCGCCACGTCCGCGTCCACCTCGTCCACCACGGCCGCCTCTCTCGTTGAATCCGCCTCGACCTCTACCACGACCGCCGCGGCCGGATTCGCTGTCGCTGCCAGTCCTAGCATCGGAGGCAGATTGGTACCCGCCTCTAGGCTCGCCACCCATAGCACCGCGGTTGGCACCGCCTCCACGTCCCCAATCACCCGCCCCTCCCCGGAATCCACCACCACCACGCTGAGCACCATGACCACCGTGTCCCGCGGGCATTCTAAGCTCGGCGAACACGATGTTCTTACACTTCTCTTTACCTTCTTTGCTCACGCCCTTGCTCAACACTTCTCTCATGGTCTGGTTGTCCGCGAAGAACACAACCCATCCTCTCGGGCCACGCTTCTCCACGCTGGTGATCTTAGCGGCATCTTCAGGGCTGAAGAGTGAAGACTTGACATCCTCAACGCTAGTCAGCTCCTGCGATTGGTTGTTGATATAGATGCCTTTGGGCTGATCGGGAGCTTGTTGCTGCTGAGCCGGAGATTGCTTGGGTTGGCTGGGCGTCTCGGCTGGCTTGGGAGATGCAGCAGCGGGCGCGGCTGTGCCGTTAGTCTGCGGGAGGGTGGCTGTAGGAGCTGTGGTGCCGTTAGTAGTCAGCGCTGGGCCTGACGGAGCGGCAGGTGTGGCTGGCTTCTGCGCTGGCTGGATCGGAGTCGGTTGTTGCTGTTGGATGGGCTTTGGCTGAGTCGCTTGTTGGAATTGTCTCTGCGCCAGCGGCTGCTGTGCGTTCTGCTGCGGTGGCGGCTGGTTGACAGGCGGTTGTTGTTGAGCTGCAGGACCCTGTGGTGGCAAGCGCGTCTGCTGCTGTGCCATGGGCGGTGGCTGCTGGCCCGGAGTCGGCAGATTGCCGGCGGTGGGACCCATGCTGGAGTTTGAGGGAGCAGTAACAGCGTTCGGCCGCTGCTGCCCGGCCTTGCCGCCTCTATGCGAAAAGTTGAAACCTTGCGCGCGCATCTCGGTTCCTATCCGGCCCTGGTCGATGTCGAGCACAAGCCATCCAAATGCCGCATCCGCCAAGTTGAAGTTCCACATGTTCTTGAACGCGGACTCGTCGACCTGCCCGTTAGGAGGCCCACCGCCGAAAGGATTGCCACCGGATGCCGTGGCTGGCATCTTGCTAACCAGCTCGAGCGCAAGGTGCAGGAGCTTGTTTTGTGCCTCGTTCTCTCCAACTGCTGGCTCCACCTCATGCTTGACTGTCTCCCATACATCGTTGAACTGCGCTTTCGACGCCGAGAGCTTGCCGCGGTAGTGGTCGAGGGATGGGTTGACAGAGAACTCGTTGTATGAGCTGCCGTACCTGAAGTGCAGACCGGCGGAGATGGAGAAGTCTGCCTTCAGTGTGACGGAAAGCTGGTTGAGTAGTCCTTCTCGTGCAGGCGAAGCGTGTGTGATGAGGAGGCGGGTCTCGGTAGGGTCGTAGACTCGGTTCGCCGTGTCGATGAGCTCGCCGATTTGCAGAAGCGTAGTCCACATAGTGCCCTGCCCACCGGCGATAGTTGTCCGACCCTCACCATTGTCGAACATCTTGTGCATGACCACTGCGCCGCCCAGGCCGAGCAAGCGCAGCTTCACCCCACCGATGTCGAGTAACCGCGAGTGAGACTCGTCGATGATTTGCAGGTTGTCGATCTTGTATTCGCCCGATCGCAGTTTCTCCAGCACCGACACATCTTCGCAGGCACCCCATACTGTGAAGACGGGTACGTCGAGTTTGAAGGTCTTGTTGAGGAACTGAGTGAGCTCGGAGAGAGGGAGGCGCTCGCGCTGGAATCGCTCTTTGACGGATTGCTGAGGACCGGAGCGTGCGATGTCGGCTTTGACAGGCTCGGAGAGGAGGGGAGAGTACTGGGCGACGTGCTTGAGTGTCCTGCCCAGCTTGGTCAGTACGAGCCGAGGAGAGTGATCGAGTCACGGGACTCACTTCTCAGCTATCCGGTCCAGTGAGCTATCGTCGTAGAACCCGAAGTCGCCAGTGTGAATTATGTAGTCCGCCTTCGCGTTGCGGGCAAGCTCGTTCAGCTGCCGGAGGTTGCCTAGACCGCAGAAGAGTATCAGCACGTGCCGCACTTCAAGCTCTTACAGTATCACCCTTTCTTGCGTACCTCGCACATCAGCTATACACAGTACCCTCGCATGGCCGATCTGTTGGACGCGACCTTGGTTCGGGTCTAGTGGGCGAGCTCCCGGCACTGGACCAGTGATTGGCGGCTGGTTGCCGTTCGGTATGTTGTTGTAGCTGTTGGCAGCTTGCGAGTAGGCGCGTGGTCCGGCTGGCGGTGCTTGCTGCTGCATCGTCTTCAGTGAGTACTTGTGGTCAAGGATATGTGTGACTTCGTTTTGCGCCGTACGTACAGCCATGTGGAAAGTTTCCGGGGTACAGGTTAAACGGAGTTCGGGGGTGTTCGAGGTCGAGGGTGTGTTGTTGCGCTGAAGGGAGGACGACTGCGGTGTTTGCGCTTGTTCGTTTACTCGGAGGTCGCGATGAGGGTGATGAAGGATTGTGAGTGGAGTGGCGAGTTGGTATTGTTGGTCGCTGCCGTTGTTGAAGATCGAAGGTGGAAGGTGAGCCTCGTTTGGAGCTTCGCGAGGCGGCGAGGTCCCGTGTGAGGCCCGTGCACAAAATGATCTACATCCAGACTCGTCCTTCTTCTCCTTGACCTCACTTCACGACAATCGTATTGTGCTGCAACTACGCAAGGCGCGTCTGCTTACAAGGAGGCATAGACGACTGCAATCGCGGAAGGACAATTGACCAGGTCAAGTTCTTTTCAATAGTGCAGCAAGCGTGAATCTCTTGCTTCTCCCAGACCAGTTCTATAATGAGTCAATGACTGTACCTTATTGTCTTGCGACCGCTCGATTAGCAGTACTCGCTGATCTCGAGAGTACTTGTAGAACCCCGCACCACCTAGAACGGAGGGCAGTATGTTGAGCTTGCTCCCATTGATGTAAAGGGCACTGCTCCTTATCCCAGACCTCACAACACGATGACAATGATGTAGCCTGAAGGCTTCCTAAGCTCAACAAACCTCATATACTCGTATCATAGGCTGTGGTGTGTGCCGGAGCCCAGTCCGCAGGTTCGTTTCATTGAGGCTGGCCGCCACGTGGGAAAAGCAGCAAGCAGGCACGACAATGAGGAAGGCGCGCGATTGTAAAGTGAATTGACTTCACTCATTGTGCAGGCTGCCTTGTTGGGAGGGTATAAGAGGGTACCTCTGCTTCCTGCTGCTTCTTCTCCACTACATCAACATCTATCTCAGCTTCTACTCTTCCAACTACCTTCATCTACCTTTGAGATCTTCGTACATATCTACTCTGGGCTTACACCTTCCTCAGGGCATCATACCAACACGCGACGGATCTGAAACGCGGGCATCATCCGGTGGTCAGGTCTGATACTTAACCAAGCGGCAGTGCTCAACGGTTCTTGAACGAAGAGAGCAACACCACTTTGGAGAGACTTCCTTTCACAACTACACACCATTCTACTCCTCCACATCTCTCTGGCCTGCACATTGGACAGAGCACAGCTGCCTGATCGTTGCTAGCGCCTGATCACATGCGAGCGGCTAGCGTCTGCCTACACTAGCCGACTTCGCTTCTTCCGACTTCCTTCCAACTACATTCCACACAACACGGCGTTCTGGAGTTCGACATCATTCGACCATTGACCTTTTGACATCTTCGAACCATACACACCACCGAACAGAACACTTGACCGGACGAGACCAGACAGCATGGACGGATACGGGCACCCGACACAGTTTCCCTCATCAACTTTCGGCGGGACGATCGAGAGCCTCGAAGCAGAGCTCGAGAGAATCGTGCTCAACGGATTCGGCGGGATGAACATCCCCAACGGCTACGGACAGCCTGCCCAGCCCCCTCCAGTGACGTCCAGCAGTATGTCCCAGTCCCGAGAGTCATAGACGTTGTAACATACTGACAGCTCACACAGAGATTGAAGTCCTCGAGAGGCAGCTGCAGGAGGCGAAAGCTAGTATGTTCATCCGATACAGTGTTCTAGTTCTGCAGGCTGACGTGATACACAGACCTCAATCGTTTGAAATGGGAAATGGCAGCCACACAGGCTCAAAACTCCAGCGGTACGTTCATCTCGTCATCCATCCTCGATTTCAAATGGCTGACAAGCTGTACAGAGCCACAGAGTATACAAGACGGACTCAGGGCCGAACAGGCCACGGGAGATAGAGGTATGTCCATCTCCAAGGCCCATTGATCATCTCAGGCGACTGACAGATTGTACAGTGCCAAGAAGTATACAAGACGTGCTCAGCGACGAAGGGGCTACAGGTATGTTCATCTGCGATGCCCATTGACGACAGCAGGTAGCTGACAGATTGCACAGAAGCAGAGTACAGACCACGATCGATTCGGGAGTCCGGCGGTTTCGGTATGTTCATCCCCGCATGATCTGGATAATGTCGGATGGCTGACGTGACGTATCACAGATGATGTTGCGCCGCACGGACGAAGACTCTCCCCGACCCGGCTTGGCCGTAACGACCACTTTCCTGTCTCAACATATCCGAGCGAGGCAGCAGACATCCCCATCGGTCTGGGATCGCCTCGGCCTCGCAACGTCCCTACTGGACCGAATTTCAACCAGCCTCGGTATAGACCGACCGCTGCCCAAAGCTCTACACCACAGATGGGCTATGGTAGCGGCAACCCCGCCAAGCAGTCTCCGGATCAGCAGCCTTACAGGCAACCAGCGACTCCAGTAAATACTCAAGTTCCAGGGACATCGGCCAGCCACCCAGGCGCCCTTCCCACTCGCTACCTTCAGACCAATGGCAGGCGGTTCGAGATCCTGAGGTCTTTGGACACCCGTCCATCGACTCCGGACGCCATGAGCGATGCTGTCAACCTCGTCAAGAACACCAAGACTGGTCGGCTGTTTGTCGAGAAGCGTCTGGCCGTCACAAACCCCCTCCGTCGTCAGCGGGCGTTTTCTGAAGCCCACTCTCTCGCCCAGATCATGAGGAGAGGGACTTCGTATTCCGTCAACCTCATGATTGAGCAGTTCTACGACGGCTCCTCCAATCATATGCACCTGATCCTTGAGTACTGCGACCAGGGCAGCGTGGACGATCTCATCCGCAGCTACAGGCAGGATGGACAGCTCATCGAAGAGGACTTGGCTTGGCACATCCTTGCAGGCCTCAGCAAGGCTCTTTCGGTCATCCACTTCGGCATGGATCCAGACAAACCTCACCAGGCACCGCCACAGCCTAAGTGGAACCAACTCTGCCATCTCGACATCAAGCCGGCCAACGTCTTCCTCACCAACCAACAAGCCAATCCTGCTAGCCCCTACCCTCGTGTGGTGCTAGGCGACTTCGGCTGTGTAGTCAGCATTGACGACATTAACGGCGGATATGCATACAAAGATCTCACCGTATTCGGGACGCCAGGCTGGTTGCCCGAGGAGTGTGTTCCAGCTGGTCGCGGGGTCTGGAAGGGGCGGAATGGCAAGGTTACTGACATTTGGCAAGTTGGTGGAGTCATACAGGCTGTCTGCCGTCTGTTAAACAAGCCAGAGGTGAGCTTGCTCGGTGATGGAACTGCTTGTGGTGAGGATTACTCCTATCAGATGAATAGGATGGTGGAGTGGTTGATGCAGCGGGATGGTGAAAAGAGGCCAGAGGCGAGGAGGTTAGTTCACGAGGTGAGACCGTTGGTGGAGAAGCGTGGTCTGGTGTTTTGAGGCGAAGTGAGTTTGCGACGAGACGAGACGGGAGAAACGTTTTGGTGAAGTTGTCATGTATTTTACCTTAGCATGAAAGTACTCTTTGCTTGCTGTACATCATCTCCACGACAAATTCTCAGTATACTGACGCCGAATACAGCTGCTCATTGCACCTATCACATCACGGAGATGTGATCCTTCATTTGGGTATCTTCCATCGCTCGCCATGATCTCAGCCTACTGACGACAAATACAGCTGCTCGTCACGAATACAGCATGACTGGGATGTATCAAAATCGGACAAGGGCCATTCATCTCTGTGACAAGATCTCGGTATACGACAGCCGAATACAGCTGCATATAGCGTGCATAGGATATTGGGGACGTCCACTAGGCTATGGATTGAGCACCGCGAGCTCATCCTCCATTTGCTTCCGCGGCCACTCCAGCCAATGGTGCATACTCTCATCCAACGCCGCTGCAATCCCCTGCATAGCGTACTCTCCCCAATGTGTCGTATACCAAGCCCTAGCCTTATGGACAATACTGGTTGCTGCCGCGAAATGCGCTACAATCACCAGTGTAGGCGGGTGGCGGTGCTGAATCTGGCGTATGAAGTCGTGCTCAAGATTAGCAGTCCATGCCCATATCTGGCCCATCTCGACGTGGTCAGTCTCTTTGAAGTACTGAATGTTGCGATAGATGTTTGTAAGAACCTCCAATGCCGCAGTAGATCGAGATAATTGCTCAGAATCGCAGTTGGTGTTCAGCATCTCTTGCACAGTGTTGAAGTGCGATATGACGGAGTCCGGAAGGCGTATGCGAGACTCTTGCGACTCCGGCATAGAATGGCCCATCAGCAATTCCGCCATAGGTGTTTGGGTAATGAGGTCGCGTGCGACGCTAATAACGTCACGAACGCCTCTTGTCAGGAAGAACATTTCTGCGATGTCGTCTGTGGTGAGATACTTGGGAGGTGGCCTGGCAGCCGCTAGAGCACATGCTCGTGCCATGGACGACATTGAAATGACTGAAGCCAGAGCGAACAAAGCTCCGCTCATTTCAAGAGTAATCTCGCCAGCCAAAGCGGTCCGGAACCCCGAGAGGGCAATTGTCTGGTGTCTGTCCGCAAGTCCCAGGTACTTTGCAGACTCCAGAGACCGAAGATGGGCTAGGTTCAGCGCGGTGAATGCCAATAGACCATGCAACAGGAACTTGTATCGCAGGCCCTCTTGAGGTATGACGTCCTGCCAGAGGTGAGAGTAGGTGCTTTTGGCGGCCAGTGGTTGCTTCGAGAGGAAGCTGCTGTAGTGATGCATAAGCTCCATGTCTTGTAGGTACTCGTCGGCGGTAGCTGGCAGCGTCTCGTCTCGATCGTTGGTCGCACCGGGAGTGCTCGGCGATGATGTAGCTAGGCTGCATTGATCGCCTCTTCTCAAGCAGTTGGCGCATGGTGACTGCTCGTCACATTTGACTCGTCGTCGCTTGCAGTGCGTGCAGCCTCGCCGGGACTTCTTCGAACCTAGCTGGGTCATAATGGGGCGAGTGGCTCGCCAGGTGCTTCAGATCCCGCTTGTTGGACCACATATCTCGACGGTACCCAGGTTCTGCCTTCACTGACTTCCGTAGATGGTGGTAGTCGCTCTCCCTTTCTCGAGTGATGGATGCCTACGTCGTCCGCTGTGGCTGTGTCAAGATGCCAAGCACGAGATGCGCGTCAATGGTCGGTCTCTCATCACCATAAGGAATTCCTTCCGATCCGCACGCCCTTCACAGCATCAGTCGATGCAGAAGTCTGCGATATCTTAGAAGGATGGCATGTTGTTGGAAGCTGGAGATTGGAGATTGAAGCAGAAGCTGATCGGTCTTCGGAAGAAGCCGCGCCGAGATAGAAAGGGCAGGCGAGGCTGCTGGGTCATGTTGATATACGATTGCTCGGAACGCTGCAAATGCCGCCCAAAAAGACTCTATGTCTATGCACACACCTCTGCTCGTAATCGACGCCAACTTTTCGGGTCCATCGTGTCTCTGACTTCCTTCTCTGCTCTTGAAGCCTGGCCTAGAGCCATGCCGCCAACATGCCTTCGATAGGGCATCACGAACTCCTGCTGCATTGCACCTGACAGATTGGCTGTTCTCTTGAGGTGTCCCATATCCGCCATCGCCCATGGCTCAGACAGGCATGTAATCCATCCTCACCCCATCCTTATCCCTCCCCTCCGCACTCCCACCACCAGTCTGCCTCGCTGCCCTGACTTCCCTCGCAACCTCGCCCGGATGAATCCAAAGCATCGTCACCATCGCCGCCAACATCATCAACGCATCGAAGACGTACAAGAACGCCTCATGCGTTATGATGTACCCACTGTATCCCTGCAAATACTCCGCCACCCTAACAATGCTCCTCACAAAGATCAGAACACTGACGATGTACAAGCTCATCATATGCTTCTTCCACGGCAACTGGTAGCTCTTCGGCGTCGGCATTTGAGTCATCCGGACGTGGAAGATCGCCGCCGCGATGACAAACAGTCCGAAGAAGATGACCTGCAAAAACAGGCCTCCGACAATGGCGCTCTTGCCTGTGCTGATCGAGCTTGCGTTTCCCGAAGCCAGTAGGCCGCCACCCGCAGACTGCATGAAGAAGCTGAGAACATCGCCGATGACGAAGATCTTGGTGAGCCAGGTCCGACGGATGAAGAGCGCGCGATCGCCTTCGATCATCAAGACGATGCGGCCGAGCTCCATGTAAATCGATGCCGCGAAGAGGGCGGGTGCGACTAGGAGGAGGATCGATTGGATGATGTAGGGTCCGAGAGTATAGGAGCCTGGGCTTTGGGTGGCGGAGAGGGCGCGGCCTATGTAGCCGATTGTTTCGACTGTTGATCGACACGGTCAGTACGACTGTCTTTCGGGTCTACGCTGTGGGAGACTTACAGATGCCGCCAATTACGAACGGTATCAGGAACCACGTCTTCGTCCTGATCATCTGCGCAAAGTGCAAAGCTGTCGCGACGCCGAAGAGGATGGTGGAGATGATGGCTGCAGCCATCGAAGGGGAGTAGTAGTAGAACTTGAAGTCGGACAGACCATCGTCGCGGATGGAGAGCATGTTGTCGGTTCTCATCTGTGTCGCGGTTGGAATTTTTTTGTAGTATGGACGTCCTGTGCTCACAGGACTGAACTTGGTCGAAAGGAAGACTTCGGTCGTGGTCGTTGTGAACGGTTGTTGTCGTGTCAATCTATGAACGGCGAGATGTAGTGTCAAAACGTGGTAGTGTTGTGAACGACCGTCGAAGTTGAGAAAGGCTTGGATATCCGACAAGGACATGTGTGGAAGCATTGAAAGCTATATACCTACCTTGGCTACCGTCGTTGCTATCACTGTTTGCAATTCCTGACCTCGCATTGCTTCGGGTTTGTATGCAGGGACCAGGCGCAGCCACGGCGTTCGACGCCAGGGCCCACAAAAGTGCACCTCGCGTTTCTCGGACTCGATCGCGCCTGCCGCGAAACGTTTGCTGTTGTGCTACGACGGCAGTAACCAATGTCAGGCAACAGAATTGCACTCGTTCTTGATGGTTTGGATATGGGGTTTCCATGGGGCGCATCGATTGCATCGCATGGGCAGGGTTGATTCTGATTCGTCGCAATCGTGGGGTTAGGGTTGGAACTGTAGATTGCTTGAGCGAAACCGAGACCGAGTGCGACTCGGCGATTCAACTCAGCCTTGCGGAGTACTGTACATGCGACCGCTCAGTCAAACGTGATCTTCTTGCCTGCAAACGCAGCCACAGCCTGCTTCTGCTCCTTCGCTTTCTTCGCAGCCTCCCAGCTCGGATGTATTGGCCCGTTGTCGTCCTTGTGGTTCGCCTTCACGATACCAGCACCCCTTCCAATGGAGGCCTTCGGCGGTTGTTCAGCTAGCCTGCCCTCTCTGGGGCCACGACCAGCAGGACCGTAGCCTTTACCACGTCTCTCAGCACCCCCATCGGTCGCGCCGCGCTTAGCATCCCAGCCTTCATTCCTCCCCTTACCCTGATTCTCCTTCTGCAAATGCTTCGCTCGCGTCCCATACTTCTTCTCCGCGATCGCTCGCCGAGCTGCTTGCCCACGCCGATTTTTTCTGGGCGCTACATCGACGTCGTCGTCGAGATCTGAGCCGGAGCCGGAGATGTAGCCGCCCATGGAAAGGGATGGGAGAAATGAGGACATCTTCGGAGCAGGAGCTCGCGCTTTCTGCGGTTCGGGAGACGAAGACGCTGAATCTTCGTCTGCGTCTGAGAGCGAGAGGTCTGCTGCGTGGTCGTACGCGCCGTTTGTGGCTGCAGTGGGCTTGCGAGCAATACCTTCATTCTCCAGTCGGCGTTCGATGGCTTCTACGTCCAAATCTTCGTCTTCCTCGCTGTCTTCGTTGGAGGAAGAAGCTAGGCGGTCGTTATATGCGTCAAGCCCGCTGTCCGAGTCTGCGCCGGATACCACTCCAACGTCCTCTCCGTCGTCACCAGAGATGCTCTCTGGTGGTGCGCGAACCCTTGTGCCTTCACCTCCTGCAGTCTTGAGAGCCTTGCTCGGCCCCGCTTCATGATCCTTCGCCCTCACTCTGCGCTTTTTCGCTGCATCCTCTGGCTTGACCTTAATCCCCAGCGCACGCTGAACATCCGTCAAGACGGCAGCTAGAGCCTCGGAGACCGGATTCGACTTGCACAAGCGTGCATGTACGTTCAGCACCGCAGAGTCTGTAGACAGAGTCGCAGGCTTTCGCACTTCGGCTGGTAGATCAGGTGACTCGGCGACGGTCTTGATCTTTGACAAGGTCTTGTACAGGTGTACTCGCGCGCAGGTAGCGGTATCAAGTGTCTGTCTTCGCAAAGCCCACCTTGTCAGCCAACTATTCTCCTCCATTCGTATTCGCTTGAGATGCTCGCACCTTCAGAGCCGCAATCTCCGCATCTATCCTCTGCGTATCCTTCTCACTCTTCTGCGCGACTGCATTCTTCTGTCGTCGACCCAGCTTCTGTCGCTCAAAGCCTTTTGCGATCTTGAAGGCATGCCCAAGCTTGACTGTGCCCTGCTTCAGCTTGAAGCGAATACGCTGTTCCTTTGCACTACCTCCATGCTCGTCTGAGGCGATGCCGTCGTCGCTGTCTCGTTTTCGTTTCGGCATCTTCGTTGTCGCAGACTTCGCACAGTTTCATCAACCTTCAATCTCGACTTTCTCGAGCCCCGCGAAAAGGTTTCTCCGCTCGGAGTTCCGTAGATCTGCCGGCGGCGACAACATTCGAGGAGCAGAGATGAAGAAAGTGGCAACGAACAATACCATCACTTGTCACGTTACACGACCATTAGACATACCGTCTGAGCGCGCCTTGAAGCTTGCATATGCCTGGCCATCCGGCCGCTGTATAATACCACGACAGGCTCGAGGCTCGCACCTGGAGTACAACGCTACCTCACGAGGATACAACAGCTAGCAGACGCACACAAAGCTCTCCAAGCCAATACGTTCGAAAAGCATCGTACGCATTGAGTCTCTGGGTCTATCAATGGCCGCGTACAAGACTCTCCTGCAGCCTGACCGCAGATGCAATGTCAGCCGGTCCTGCAAGCCCAGGTCCGGTCTCGTCTCACATATACAGGGACCCATCATGCCACTGTAACGGACCTCATAGACATTGGATACGGTGATCATGCCCGGTTCGAGACCCTTTCCACATCGGAAGCTTGCAGCTACATTCTCGCTCAGCCAGCCTCGAGCCCTGAACAAGCTTTTGGCTGCTTACACCACGCCTTCGCGTACAGCTGAACTGCTGAGATATCAGGTCATAACAGCGAAAATCTGCGCCAAGTGCGGAGCCGACAGCAATGGGCCTCTCAAGGCTCTGGCGAGACTGTTAGTGGTCTCGGCATCTCACCTCAGCTGCAGAAGCTTACTCTTAAAGTATGAAGTCTGCGACGGGAGGCATAAGCCATGTAGCACAGCAGCTGCGTCAAGTACGAGACAATCAATGCACATTCAGCTCAAGAGCGGACTGTAGGTGAGGTGAAGCCATATATGTATACGTCGCTCCTACCCTGTCAGCGCAATGGTCTCCCTTCAAAATCCACGAGGCAGCAGGCCCATCCTCTACCATGTCTTCCCAAATCCCACTCACAGGCTCGCCGAGCCAGTTCAACCTCGACAACATCCAAGGTGACATCCTCCTCGATGGCTTGCCCAAGATGACCGAGACCTTCCTCTTCTTCAAGATCGAGGACCCCAGAGCTTTCTGCCAGAAGCTGAAGCAAGTGGCGGGCGAGATCGCTCACACAGTCCATGTCGCGTCGACCCGTGAGAAGATTGCCAAGAAAGCGTCTGGTGAGGTCGTGCCTACCGCAAGCGCCAATATAGCCTTATCTTTCCAGGGCTTGCAGGAGGTAGCTCCACCCACGTCCACGCTGCGCTCGTCGTACTGACATGGATCTCCAGATGTCTGGCGTGTTGGCAAACCTCCCGCTCACGCCCGGCTCTACTCAGGAGTCTGCATTCGAGAGCGGTATGAAGACAACTGCTGTGGACACATTGCATGACCCGCAACAGAATAGCACCTCCGACCCAGCGTGGGAGACTCCGTTCATGAGCCCACAGAACGTCCATGGCGTCATCCTATCGGCTGGCAGCGATGACGAATCCTGTCAGCAAAAGTTGCAGAAGATCGAGAGCATGCTCGGTTCCTCGATGAGTGAAGTAACGAGGATCAGTGGCAAAGTGCGGCCTGGAGCGAACAAGGGACATGAGCAGTACGTACACACCACCCCATCCTCGGAAGTAAGCTAATCATCGGTAGCTTTGGCTTCCTAGACGGTGTCTCCGAGCCCGCTGTGCAAGGCGTGAGCACCGATGTGCCTCCCGGACAAGACACAGTGCCTCAAGGCGTTATCCTCTGTGGTCGTGACGGCGATGCGAAAGCACAGTCTCGCCCAGCTTGGATGCTTGATGGCAGCTTCCTGGCTTTCCGCAAGCTGGAGCAGAAGGTACCTGAGTGGAATAGTTTCCTTGTAGAAGCTTCGAATCAGCTTGGGACTTGGTCGGATCAGCTGGGCTCGAGGTTGGTTGGAAGGTGGAAGAGTGGTGAGTCGCAAGCATGAACGGTTACTTATGATGCAGCTGTATGTGCTGACATTCATGCTGCAGGCTGTCCCGTTGAGTTGTCGCCGGACTTCGACGACGCAGGTATTGCCGCCGACAGCAATCGCGTCAACAACTTCGAGTTCGACCCAACAGGCAGCAATTTCAAGTGCCCAATGGGCGCCCACATCCGCAAGATGAACCCACGCGGCGACTTGGGCCGCTCAACTGTCAACCAATTCCGTATCCTGCGCCGCGGCATCCCGTACGGCGACGAAGTCGATGCCAACCCCAGCGGTGAGCGCGGTCTGCTCTTCGTTTGCTACCAGAGCAACATCGACAAGGGCTTCCAATTCTTGCAGCAAACTTGGGCGAACAACGCGGGTTTCAGGACACCCGGCGCAGGTCTAGATGCTGTCATGGGCCAGAGCAACACGGAGAAGACTGTAGATATGCAGGGCTTGTTTCCGCAAGATGCTACGAGGCCGTTGGCGTTGTCTGGCATCAATCGATTCGTGGTACCGAAGGGTGGGGAGTACTTCTTCACGCCGTCGATGAGTGCTTTAACTGGTACGCTGGCGACTGTCAAGTAGGACGTAACACAGCCTTGCTTCTGTTCGGAATCGCATTCAACTCTTGTCCTCTAGCTAGAGCTAAGAGTTAATGGCGCCTCGGCCAGGAGATCGAGTTCCCCGGAACTGCCTCTCGGTCGGAGCTTTTCTGCGTCTGCACTAAAACGTAGCAGTCACCGAGCCACAAGCACTCGCCCAGCCAGCCCTCCATGCGCTCTCGCTCCCGCTTGCCATTCCGATAGACAGCCTTGTTAGGCATCGCAAACCAAGACCCGACGTCGTCTTTACCCAAAGTCTTGATGACGTCGCGGAGGGTGATGCCATTCACGTTCATGACCCAGCGTACATATCCATCTTGCCCAACCACAATCGGTAGTTGTCGCACTGGCGGTGAGCTGAGGTACATCGACATCCAGACTTTGGATCCGGCACGCAGTAGCGCTCCTGTTTTGAGCCGCAAACGGGTCGTAGGCTGCCTGCGGTTCGTGAAACTGAGGCATGCGGCTTCCACGTCGAAGAGGTGGTTCAGGAAGGGATTCGCGATGAAGTTGATATCGGATCGCAACTGCAGCTCAATGACCTCCCAGCCAAAGTTGTAACTCGGCTTCTTCACCTTGGCCATATGTCCAGCGACCAAGGGAACAGCATCGCGATCAGCCCTGAGAAACAGCTTCCGGTGCAGCTTTGGAGATGCGTACACGCCATCGCGCCACTCTCTTGAGACTCCTTGGCATCGTAGGATGTTGTGCGGACTCAGCTGCGCGATGATCATTTCGAGCAGCTCCGGCGTACCAAGCGCTCTCTGAGCGGCGGACATATTGCTCTCGTGTCGTTGGTGTCACTCGCTTGTTCGTAAGTTATTATCTTGGGATAGCTTTATGCACAGCCGAGCCAACGCGTCTATGGCCTTCGCCACAGAGTATGAAGCAGATTGCAGCGATGTAGTCTGATATGATGGATATTGTTGGACCTGAGCTGGCCATTACCAGTGTTTGTTGTTGAAGGGGTGAGCGATAGCAACCGGCCCGGCTCGCCTCGTCTTATCGGACTCGGGGCTAGGCCCTTTTCGGAGTGTCTACGGACAGTACAATCTGACAGTACAATGTGACCCGTGCTTTCCTGGCGTACTTCTCAGAAAGCGGGCGTACGCTGTATCCTAGATGTGTGCTCCTCGCGCACTTGGGTCCTCCCGCAAGGCTCTCCCTCCCTTCGGGGGGTCCCTCCTGCTGCGGGCCCCTCCCAAGTTTGCTACGGTATCAAAATGTTTCTCCCGCTGCCCTCGCCGGGTGGCAACACCGTCTAGAGAGCTTTGGAGCAACTCAAGCTCAGTGTCGAGACCCTGCGGGGCTGAAACTACGCAGCGGACTACGAAGTACGCCGAGCGCACGGGTCACATTGTACTGTCAGATTGTACTGTCCGCAGACACTCCGGGCCCTTTTCGCTGCTCCATGAGCGGTAGCTCCTGCTCCGCTAGTCACGTGCGCGGCTCCGCCCTGCCAGCGGGGGATACTAAACTTAGGCGACCAACAGGACGTGCATAGTGCATTGCATACACTCCCCATCGTGCTTCCTTGATGCATGTTGGCGTAAAGAGTGACTTCATTTTCTAGTCAACCTCACCCTGCACGAGCGACCACCTCCGTGTCCATGTGTTACACAAGCACGTCGAGCAATACGACGGCATCCCTACCAGAGCCAGTAGAGACTTCCCATTTGCACTCCACACTCCGGCAGACGATTCGCCAGCATGAACGGCACGTGGAACTTGTCAACGACGGATGCGGCATGTACTCTCCTTGGTCTGATCGAGCCTTCCTCGAACGATACTTGGTGGTGGCTATGGAACTGGAAGTGCAACTTAAGTGGCTCGACAACCTTGTCATCGCTGTCTTAGTCCCCGCCGCGGCTGAAAACTCTCTGTCATGAAGTCGCTTCTGGCGAATCTGGCAACATGATGGTTCGCACCGTCACCGCAGTGAGCTCAGTGGTGCGGTGTAGTATACTGGAAGGATTCAAACCCACATCGAAAGGTCCCGGCGACGCCGCAGGTCCGCAGTCCTTTTCGGGGATACCCACCTAAGTAAGGCGGAACTCAGGAGACTTAGAGCCATACCAGACCAGTACGACGACTAGTCCTTCGCCACTACCGATTACCGCCTCCCGGTGATCGCAATATTGAGCTGAGTGACTCGACTACAGATCGCTGCCGGACGCTCTAGGCACCCACGTAGTTATCAACGGACTCCGGAACGCATAATATGTGTACGGTGCGCGGTGAGGTGGTCACTGTAAATGAAAAAGCGTTAGGCGGCACTCAGCGGGTTGGTTGCGCGCACGGCGATCCTGAATGTTTGCCAACACGACTGCGGCTATCTTGCCGACCCCACGACTCCTTGGCGCAAGAAAGGCTGAGCGCTGTCCACAGGGGGTCCCTCCTCTGTTCAAGGCTCAACACCTTTCCCGCACTGTGCCTCTCGGGCGCGCAAACGCTGTTTCAGCTTTCCAACAGTTCTGTGGCTCGCAAGCACAAGCACTCAGGTGCGTAGACTGCAACACACCAACTAATTGAGTCAGTCGCTGCGCTGTGCCTTCGGCATCGTGACTGCCCTAGCAAGTAGCTGGGAGCGTTAATGAAGGACAAAAAGTGAGGTGAGGCAATTGTTCAATTCCGCTACGGTGCTGAGATACTCGCCGCTACACACAATCCGGCCCCTGTAATACTGTACCGCATCGGCACCTGATGCGAGTCTAGCACTCTCTGTCGACGATCGCCAGATGCCTACCTACAAGCCAACAAGAACGGGGTGCTGTGCTGCATCGGGGCATGTTTCGAAGTGAACTCTGCTCTCGGTCGACTCGATTCACACTCAACCCAACATGCCAACAAGCCAACAGTAACGCTAGGGTGGTGTGCCGCATCGACACAAGTTGCGACATGGAGTCTCCCCTGTTCCAACTCTTTCCAAATACATTCCAACAGGCCAACGGGAACGGCGGAGTGCACTGCCTAACGTTGGTTTGTGGCATGGGTACCAACAAGGCAAGATACACATCTCCCTGTTGAGTTGATGATCTCATGAACGCCCAGGCCCTGTTCAGATCTATACATAAGCCCAGCCGCCCTTCAGCAATCAGTCTCAAATTGTCGACCAATTCTTGAACATATCAGCTCGCATCAGACTAGACTACGCTCCCCAGACTGTCGGCCATTACAGCAGACTATCGCTCCTTCAGAAGACTTGTTCTATACGGTATTGTCGGCCTTCCTCCTATTTAAACGTCCACCGCTTACCAGATTGACAGTCCTTATCCACCATGATGTCTCAACGCACCATTCTGCTGTTCAGTTCCCTCGCGCTGATGCAGATCTTACCGAGCCTGCAAGATACCGTTGTGATTGACACTTATGCGAATCATGACGGTGACGGCGAGTGCACAAACTATAATGGGTGGTACTACCTGAACAACGACGATGACAACAATGGATCCGGATGCGTTCCATGGGCTGGGGGTGGGCCGTTCGTAAATGGTGGTGTTCTGGACGCCGCCAGCGGAGACCCGGTGTACGAAGGGCACGTCTATTTCTATGACAATGACCTCTGCATGGACGCCGATTTGGGCGACAATACGGGGAGCGTCAACTACTACAGCGGGTGTACGGAAGTCGGTGGAGGAGACAGCGGCAACACAATTGGCGCAGTATGCTGGTCACCCAAGGACAATTCTCATGACAATTGTGCGGGCGGTGGTACAGCCCGCAAGAGAGGTCGAGGTGGTATGACCATGGGCGTGGGCAATGGGGGGTTTGTGTTCGTGCCACCCGTCACCGGTGATGAGAAGAAGCCGGTGGGCAATTGACAGCGCAGTGTCGGGTTCATTCGAGCGACGATCCCAGGTGGTGTTGCTCCCGTGGGGTAGTGGTGCTGGTGTCTTGACCTTCGGCGTTGGGACTTGCTTGTGGTTCTGTTTTGGTGGATGTTATTGCGTCTTAAATAACCCTGGTGAAGTTCGCTCTTTCAGTCGTCGCGGGGAGCATAACATGTAGCGCAAGTTCGAGCTCAAGGCTTGATCATGTATGAAATTAGAAAAACCCATTGGCTCACAGTGAAGAAGGGTTGCCGTGAGCTGGTCATGACAATGGGACGGTGGGCCTTCATCTGTCCAGACACACATCGTTGAAAGTCCCCACAGCCTCCGGATATCTGTTTGTTAAGGAATGAGCGTTACAGTAGCAATCGGCTCGCCACGTGTTATCGAAGCCTAATGATTGGTCGAAATCGAAGCTTTGTGGCTTTGCAGTAGGGTACAGCCTTGCTATTCAGCTCGGCTGGTCAGACTGCCATCGTTGACAGTCGTGAACCCCGTAAGTACACGTTACATGTATCGCCTTGCTCGAAACACAACAGGTTTCAGTTCAGTGGCTCAAAGGAGTGCGGTATATGCCGATGGCAAGCTACCGTTTCTGCTAATGCACCATTGCGGCGTTGACAGCTGTCGTCGAGCGTGGCGAAGTGGCAGAGTATAGCGGCATCTATAAACGAGGCCCACTGAGTATACGCACTCAGACAACGCCTCACCTGCTAGGCAACCAACATTACTGGCAGATCACATAGGCAGCGTATTTCGCTCTCACATGCCTACCTACCCAGTAGTTCCATCCCGATTGCAGACATCATGTGGAGAGGACACCTACTCAACGGACCAGCCGATGTATTCGTTGACACGTGAGTGGCCATCTACACTCATGCTCTTGGCGTAGCTAACCACCGAGTAGAACACTGTTGGTGCTCACAATCTGCGCCTACATCCCCCAAATCAGCCGGCTTCGAGATGGCGCAACTGCGCAAGGCATCTCGCCCTTCTATATCCTCTTCAATATCCTCTTAGGCAACGCCCAGCTTTCGTACGCTCTTCTATCTGCCGCCTTCTCCTGGCCGAGAGATTCGCGACCAGGGCCTGTCCTGGAACAGATTAGCAAAGGTAGATTGAAGGGTGTACGAGCTTTTGGGGGCGTCTTGGGTCTACTGCAGATCGCTGTTCAGTGGGCATGCTCTGTCGCGGTGTACGTCTTCCGACCCTACCCATCTTCGAGTTGACTTCATATTGACTCAATGCAGTCTACTTTCGTATACGTATGCCGCCGGGGTCATCGGCCGACTGATATTCGCCGCAGCATTCCTGCATGCCGCCATGGTGCTCTTCCCAGTCGCCGCCATCACCCTACCAAAGCCGGACGAAATGGGCGACATCGGAATAGGCATTTACATCGGCCTAAACAACTTCGCAAACTGGAGCGTGGCACCCTGCTCCCTACTACTGCAATTCTGGGCCCAATCTTGCGAGATGCGGTCTCAGCATTACCAACCAGGTGCTCTAAGTCTCCTCTCCCTCGGACTTCAAGCGGCTTGTATCCTAGTAATCGGTATCCGCTGGTTCATCCGTCTCGGGAGGCCACATTGGCAGGAGGGCGATGTGCCGCCCACGCTACGTGATTGGGTTGTTTTCGCGTTAGAAGGATTGTCTTTTTGGTATCAATGGGGCTTCCTTAGCTTCAACTATGTGGTGCAGGCATTGGGCGGTGGATTGCTACTGAAATCCTACCTTCTGGCCAATCGTGGGGCCATTGAGGACGGGGGCACTGTGTACTAGCCTTTAGGTGGACAAGTTGATCTGTTTCATCCACGCGCTGGAGAGTCGGAGGACCTATGAATGGCATCTGTGTGGCCTTTTGACTTTGGATGTTTGCTTTCGTCTCTAGTCGCGGTCAGATGGATGCCTCGTGCCTCAGTGGCTGCAATGGAGCCGCACAGACAAACCGGACAATGCATACGCCAAGCTTGAAACCTCTCTTGAATACCGTAATAGCGGCCTAGGACGTCTATGTCTGTCTTGCCTCATCCCCAGCGCCGCGCTACAAACACAACCCCAGCAACACCCATAAACTCAGACCCCAGCCCTACCAATAGCCCTCAGTACACTGCCCACATAATTGTGTATCGGCTTCGAAAACGTCATAGCGTAGAACAGCCTCTCCACCACCTCATCATCAAAGACCTTAGCCATCAGTCCACCGCCCTCTTGCGCCGGTTCTTCCTTGATGCCGTGACCGTTCACCAGAGCCTTTGTCCCGCCATTCGCCCCAACGGTGGGTAAGCTGGCAGGCATGAACTTCGCGATGTTGCGTAAGACCAGCGCAGCACTGAGAGGGACACCGAAAGCATCATTCTTCTCATCCACCAATCCTTGAAGGACGATCTTATCGCCGGAAAGTGATGGGCGGTGAGCGTCGGGTTTGAGGTTGTGTCTTGCGTGTGCCGTGCTGTCGAGGCTGGTATCCGGGAGGTGGGTTTGGATGTGTCGGGCGAAAAGCGCTGTCCGTGGGACTTTGCTGCTACCATCGGTCGTACCGAACTCCGGCGAGTTCCTTCTGCAGCCAGCCCACCGACACCGAAAAGTCGTCTTATCCGCTACTGCAAAGTCGAAAATCTCCCCCACACTCTTCGTCGCCGGCGCAGGCGTACCATTACCGTTAGTATGTCCATTCATCATACCCATAGCACTCGCCGGTCGCGATGTAGGTCTGGAGTCGATCTCCATCTTATCTCCACCATTGACTTCACTAACAACCGGCGGCGGCTTCCTCGGCAACTGCAAATGATCCCTCAAAACATGCTCCAACATCTTCTCCCCCTCTTTAAACCACTCCGCGCACCCAATCTCCTTCGTCCCACCCCCAACCAAAGCCCCCGTAATAGGATCCCTCACAGCCTCGCTCGGCACCGTAATCTGCCAGAAACACTTCCGCAACTCTTTCCCCTTATCGCCCGCTCTCCCTCCAGGCAACATCCCCGTGTCGACTGGAACCTTGCGAGCCCGGATTCCGCGAATAACGTACCGGTTGCTTCCAGCTACCTGTGCTGTAGCTCCCGCGAAAGTGGTGGAGACTTGTTTGATGAAATCTCCGGCTATCATGTGCGGGTGTGTGGCGCCGAAGGGGGCGAAGGTGGATTGGTAGGCTTGCCAGAGGGATATTTGCGTCATTTCGCTTTCGCGGTCGGCGACGAAGGACATGCGAAGCCATTCTGCTGAGCGTTCGGGATCGTCGAGTTTAAGGAGTTGTTCGACGATGCTGCGGGAGAGGCGGGGGACAGGTTGAGAGGCGCGGTCTTCCTTTTCGTCGAAGACCTCTTTCTTGATTTGGCGGTCTTCTTTGACGCCGTAGAGCAGAAGACGGCTGAGGTGATGCGTCAAAGCTTCGGCGTCCATGGTCTGTAGGAGGTTGTCGACGTTGTCCGCGAAGGAGGTGTACTGGAACAGGAAGTCCAGACATGCGCTTCTCAGCTCTTCATCCTCGACCAGCAACCAGCTTTGGATTTTCCACAAGATGTCAGCAGGCACGTCATCCAACCTCTTCGGACCAGAAAGGTTCATCGCAATCCTGCTGATCGTCCTCAGCGCAACAATGGTAGCACCTCGATCCTGCCCATACAGCACTTCCAGCAGCGCCTGGTACAGCGCATCCTTGGGTCCCAGGTCGCACCACACAACCATCTGCTCCGCCATATCGAGCGCATAATGTTGCAGCTCAATTATTCCCGGGTGTTGCGGTAGGTTGAGCACTACAGCAAGGTAGTCGCGCACAATCGGCATATTACACAGATACTGCGCGTTCTCCCTCTGCAAGCACATATTGCGCACCACCAACCCCGACTCCATGATCCTATTCAACTGGGAGAGGAAGCGCGCATCGCTCATGCTGTCGTCCGTGACGCGCGGTATTCTACTCCGGAGCCGTTGGACGATGTCAGAGGTGCCGCTCAATCCGTTCATGGTCTCGTCGTCAGCGTCCATAGTCTCTTCATCGTACGAAATATCCCAGTCAACGTCGTAGAACAGGCCGCAGACTTGCAGTGCCTTCTTAACAAGAGCTTCGGCTAACCCAGGAAACTGATCAAAGCGATACTTATCGCCTCGCTCATGACTTATCTTGACGAGGTGATGTAGCGCATACTGTTCTTCTTCCGGGATGCCGCTTTGTAGTGCCAACTGCGCCCGGACATAGATGTTCGGTCCTATGAATCCTGTGCCGGGTAGCATGATGTTCTTATACTTCTTCGCCAGCGGACCTGCGGTTGCCTCGGCTTTTCGCTTAAGCTGGCTACGGTAGTGTTCGGGGTTGTTGGCTGGCGTGATGACGGGTTTAAGGGAGAGCGGGTAGGATTGGGAGGGTTCGTAGTTGGCTAGGGACGAGGGCGCAGAGCCGTTCATCATTGACGAGCCCATCATGCCGTTTGGGCCTGGCGAGCTGGAGATCTGGTTTGCTCCTCGCGTTTGGCGGCCTGCGGTGAGGTCTGGCTGGAAGAGCACTCGTTGCGGTGGTGCTTGTCGCAAGCCACGCGTTGTCCGTCCTCCTGTCGCGCTGCCTGGGTCTTCTGCTCCATCCGTAGCCTCCGCTTTCGGCGTCTTCTGCTCCGGGCTCGTCTCGCTATCATCCATCTCCAGATTCCGCTCTTCTTTTGTGGGTGGCCGCTGAAAGTTCTCCAACGTCCTGCCCATCACATTCGCACCTTTCGCCGTGATGTCCTCCAATATCTCTTTTGGCGGCGGCTCTTTCTTCCAGTGCTCGCTGATCTCGTACGCGCAGAGATTCTTATAGTACACGTTCTTGATCTGAAAGGCTTGCGCCGCGGTGTATTGGTTTTTGCCCACGAACTCTTCGGCGAAGCGCCTCCACATCAACGGCTTGGCCTTGGTATCCGAGACGAGATCGTAGCCGCCCTCTTCGACGACGCGATTGTAGAGTTTGTAGAGGTCGATATGCCTGACGCCGACTTTGGGTTCCGCTTCGAGGATGGTGCTGTGGGAGTTGTCGCGTCAGCTCATTCCACTGATGTTCATCGTGTACCACGCTGGCGACTATGACGACATCATACATACCCTCTTTTCTCATGATATTCCCCCAGCTTCTTCATGAAGTCCTCATACTCCTCCGTGTGCTCGACTGACATCCCGCGCTTGGGCGCCATCTTTGGCGGGCTGTTGCAGCCTTGGGCCGCTCGTTACACAAGGTCGCGCACCACCTGATACAAATGCAACAGGTCAGCTACCACGGCATCGGGCTTTCAAACATGCGCGACACTTTGGGAGCGCGCAAAATGTGACAGATCGCAGTCTCATATCGCAAGCATTCGCGAATCGCATGCAAGTCGGTCCCTGGCGCCGGCGGAACTTCGGGATCTGCAAGGCTGCGCTTTCCCCGTTCGAGTTGGAATTGACTTTGGAGACTTCGACTTCACCAACCTTGACCTCACCTCTTCTCGCCTCTGACATGTCTCCGCCAGCATTGAGATGCAACACTACACTCGACCCAAGTATACAGCACCGTCATCTGTCTCTAAACGACTGATCGTTGCTATCCAACATGGCGACAGATCTCTGCCTCCCTGTTCTCAAGTTCTCACATGCTACGGGCATCAACGCTGATAACAGCATACCATGGACACACCTGCAAGCAACAAACATCTTCGCCATCATCAAAGGCCAGGACACGGACATTGCAGATGGACAGCTAAGCTTACGAGTCGTACATGGCAACAACGTGCTCGTCAGTGTCACCGTCGGAGTCCAACACTCTGCGCATCATCACTGACAACTGTAACAGGAGAGCATTGACGTCGCCTTCTACATTGATGCCGCTATTGAAGCGCGCAGAGGCGCAGAACAACATGGCGTTACGCCTCAGGTGGAGCAACTTCCAATCTTCGGCATCACCAAGGAGTCTCTGCTGGCGCTCAGGTATCGACCTGAAGATGGACAGGTAAGACTCCACCTCCTCAGCCCATCCTGATCAATGCTAATCCATCAATAGGCGAGACGACTTCAGCTACGAATGGAGAACCCAACCTACTGCCGCCAGATGGTCGACGCTTTCATTAGTCGAGGCATGGAGTTCCAACAGCAGCGGCCGTCTACTGCTCGACCAGGCACTGCAAGAGCGACTACGACGAATCAGCAAGACCGTCTGCTTACCGCCAACTCCAGCTCGCCGTACTTCGAGCCCGGCAAAGTGGCACGACGTCCAGGCCCAGTCAGGACTGCTGAGCCCGGCAGTCTACCCCGGTTACCGACTCGTGCGGGCAATCAAAGCGAGTCGCAAGAGATGCCGCCTCCGCCCTTCTTGACCCGAGATGAGGCTACAGCGCCGAGAGAGGCTGCACCTTCAAGACCATCCACGGCGCAAATTTACCGATCGTTCACAACCCCATCGCAGCCTCCAATGTACGATGCGCACGAGGTACTACGTACTGCTACAGACCCTACAGGCGAGCGGCCATCATCTACCTCTCGCGTGGCTACACTCGAGGCTATTCGCGATGCGGTGGAGGACGCAGCGACACCTCCACGGACAGCGACGAATATGCCGCCGTCGACGCTACGCCCCAGTAACTCCAATGAACAGTTGTCTTCTGGCACGCCCGAGCCCGCGGCTCTCGGCATACTGTCATCAGACCCAGCAGAACGCCCACAGACTGCGAGACCGTCGACTTCGGCTACGACAGATAATCCGGAGACCTTCGACTTCAGTATCCCGCCCCGCCGTGAACTTCCTTTCAAGCGACCTGACAGTCGGCGAAGTGGCAGCAATTCGGGTAGCTCAAGACCGGGAACCTCAGCTCTCACCATGCCACCACTGCCGAAGCCGAAGCTTACGAAAGAAGGCTCTGGCTCTCCTGCGCGAGCAGATTCTGCGTCGCCTACGAAGGAGATGCTGGGCTCACGACCGGGCACAGCATCACCGCTGAAGCGATCCTTCAACGCCACGGAAGACGAAAGTGGAAGGCCACAGACGGCGATGGGCACCGGTCGGGTTCCGTCACCCACGAAGCAAATGCGCCGCACCGAGAAGTCCGACTCGCCTCAACCACCTGCGCGCAAGCCAGCGCCGATGGAAGAGCTCCTGTACGGGCGCAAGGCACTCGGTGATCGCTCACCTAACTCACACGTGCCTCGCGTCAACAGTCTCGCTGATGCTCCTGGGGAGGAAGTCACGCCACCGAATTCACCACCCCGGCCTTCGCCACCGAAGAGTGCAGCGCATGCAGATCCCACTGTCAACGTCTATGCCGCATTGCAGTCACGAGTTCACGACCCACAAGAAGTCTCGCTGGAGGAGTACGCGACCCAAAGCCTGCAAGACAGACAAGCAGCGCTTGACGAGTTCATGATTGGGAACCTGGAGAACCCGGCCTTCACGAAGTTGTGCGAAGATGTTGAGAACTGCTGGAGGAGGATAGCGCTCGGACTGTGAGGACTCGCTGCGTCAAAAGTACGCTCTGTTTGACCTTGGCGGCTTGGGTTGGGAATGTGTGTTCTGCTTCGACACATTCAGTGGATCTACGGAAGATCTACGAGATGTAATGTTCATGTAGCTCATGAGATAGAGAATCTACCATGTGATCGTGTCATCCATCATCGCTAGCACTGATGCTCGGACTCGGCAACTCCACAATCGTGAACTTCTCCCCTTCCCGCTTTAGCTTCTTGACCTCCCTGTGACTCAACCCAATAGCACCACCAGGATGATTCCGCTTAAACACTTCGCCTTTCCTATCCCGGTGCAGCTCATCAGCTACCGTTGAGGCGAGCATATCCGCCACAGCCAACGCCACAGTCGTACTCGTCGTAGGCGCCGCAACACCAAAACTGGTTTCCTCCCTCTCCGGGATCGGCGCTGGGAGTAGAATGCCATCCTCCCTCCCCTCCAGAAGTAGACAGTCTTCCGGTGAAAGATGAGAAGACAACGCCACCACCCTCGTTGTCTCCGCTATATGCGGCAACAAAGCTAGCAACTCAGGCGTTTTGCCGCTAAAACTTACGAACAAGATCATATCGCCTTCCCGGACATCTCCCAGGTCACCGTGCATTGCTTCACATGCATGCATGAAGCTGGAAGAGATTCCAAGGGATTTGCAGGTGGCGGTCAGCTTCTGGGCGATGTATGCCGACTTGCCGACGCCGCAAGTGATGATTTTGCAGCCTGCGTTCCGGGCAGTTGTGATGGCGTTGACTGCATCCCGGAGGCCCTGCTGGGCTGCTCTGTTGGTCTGATAGAGATGGGTGATGTTGGCTAAGGCTGCGGCTTCGGTGGCGAGGACGTGAGTGGCGCGGGCGAGGAAGTCATCTGTGCTTGGAGACAGTCGGCCATCAGATGCAGCTGGAGTCTTGTCGCTGTCGCTTGCTGGTAGCGATGCCAAGATGCTTGTGTCCGAGACGCGGCGTCTTTTGGCCGGTCGTGGTGATTCCATGCTCGCTATGGCTGATGCTGCTACTTGCGACATGGCGTGTTGCCGCTGTTTGTACCGAAATAATTGGAAGTAAAAGAAACAGATCGAAGTGAAGTCGAGTTATGTGGTGGTGGACCTACCCTTAGCTCTAGCCTTGCCCTATAGGGTCTAGATTTCTGTATGATTATCAAACTATACGGTGTAAGTCGGCCGGATGCTCGCCGGTCAGCTTGCGGCTAGCCTTCTTGCCATGGCCGCCAGCAACTCGTCACAGATTATGTGAGCACTTTGATTGAGGCCGTGTTCTGGCTGCCTAGACGATGTGTGGCACGGTACGCAGAGTAGTGGTGAGTATCGAGCATGCGAGTGGTCAGCGCAAAGCTGGACGGTCGAAGTTTGCTGGTGGAGCTGGAGGATGGCGTGATCGGCGGTGTAACTGCCGCATTCGTGCCGAGGTCTTGGCGTTTTGTTAAACTGAGGAGATGTTCTCGTCAAAAACTCATCTTTTGGTCCATGAATCCCATCACAGACCGTTGCTCGCGCAGCCGGGTGATCTATCTACCTGTGCATGATTGGAATGGTGGGTCAGGCAGGTAGCAATGCAGCTTGTCTAGCCCCAGGCGGCCTCTGCTACAGGGGAGGTAGGCTGTCCTACCATCACTTACCTACACCGTTTGCGCTCTGCTTCAATCATTTCTGTCTGCTGAACGGAGAGCATCGTGTCCACAACTGACAGGGGATTTCAACGTGCTAGACGACGTTGCTTGGCGATTATGGCAGTAGCTTCACAAGAACTTTCCGCCTGCAAACCCGACTGCACCTGCTACGTTTATGACTTGCCAGAGAATGTGCCAATGCCGGCTTACCAGGAGCCATCGCTCCCAGCTCATGGGAAGGATACGGACGGACTGTATGGACCCATTAGTGCTTGGCAGACTCGACTTCTATCTCTAAGATCAGGTGCCCTAGGAGAGCCACTGATGGCCGATATGGATGTGGCCGACCTGATATATGGCAGTGGCGCCGTGTTGCATGAGAAGCAACTCAGAGTCGAGTACGAGGCACTCTCGTACACCTGGGGCCTGCCGAACTTCAACAGACACCTGATAGTCAACGGTCACATCCTGCCAATAACTGAAAGTCTATACCTCGCCTTGCAGCGACTCCGTCACGGTAGGGACTCTGGACTCCCGCGTGATGATGAGCGGCTCTTATGGATCGACGCCATCTGCATAAACCAGAAGGACGATCAAGAGCGCTCGCTGCAAGTTAGAAACATGCTACCTATCTACAAAAAAGCGTGCCGCGTTGTTGTTTGGTTTGGCGAGCAAGCGGCGCATACATGCCTTGCCCTGAGATTCCTTGAGGAAATCAGAGTGGCCCTACCGCCCACGGACGATCACGAGCCTGGAGGCTGGCTGGACGACGGCGAGCCCGAGAGCTGGACATATGATGCAGAGTCGGAGGTACCAGTAGCCATTGAGGCGGCTTGTCAGTCGCATCGCTCCGCGCTTACCGAAGGCATTCTCAACCTTCTCGATCGGCCCTGGTATGAGCGCGTTTGGATTAGGCAGGAAGCTTGGGCTGCCAAACACCTCGTGGGCGTCTGTGGCGAGCTCCAGTTCGAGTGGACGGACCTTCGCATAGGTGCCTTCGTTGCCGATGCATTAGCGCCAGATCACAGTTCCTCTGGACGCTATGAGAGTAAAATTGAGGGTCTCGCGCCCGCATCTCCAAGGGATTTGGCCAGGGTGGAGGACCCAAGGCTAAACTTCTACCTGATGGAGTTTACGAACAACGTGGTTGACGTGCTACAACGATCAGCACGTTGCAAATGCAGCAATCTGCGGGACCACGTCTACGGAGTGGCAGGCATGTTTACTGCAAGTCCGGCTGCTGGTGCCAAAGCTAAGCAGCCCGCATCCTTCCCAATCGACTATCGCTGCTCCGTGAGCGAAGTATTCCAAGACACCACGCGGTACATCGCAGAGGTAGACAACGGACTCAACGTCCTTCTCACGGACGCTGTTTATGGCGGCGAGGTTGACGGCGAGAGACTGCCGTCTTGGTGCCCGAACTGGAGCCAGCCATTTGGTGCGGGCGACTACATGTATTGCGCCTATGAGTGGTTATATCATAAAGTTGATACATCTGCTTTCATCGATGGGGCGGTCCTGCGCATAAATGGCTTCCACATGGGCACGGTAGACTCAATTGGCACGGTTGAGCGTGGGCACTCGAGTATCACCGCCAGACCTACGAAAGAATATAGATCACTGCAGCCACTTTCATTCCCACGCCGAGACATGCGAGATGGCGTTCTCGTGCTGCTGGGAGACATAGTGATCAGGACCGAGAACTGTCACACTCTTCTCATTCTAAGGCCGTGGCCGACGGAGGAGTTTGCGTTTGTGGCCCGCGTCCCTGCGTCTACAAAGTTGCTTAAGGATTGGATGTTGACAAAAGGTGACTCCAGTTCGACCGCCGCGGGCGCCGAAGAAGGTGTTTCAGCATTCGACGTGACTGGCGATGCTACCGAGCAGAAGAGGCGCAAGAAAAAGTCCAGGAAGTCGAGGGCTTTTGATATCAAATGAAACAACGTTGGGCACTGGTGATGGCGGAGAGCATTGTATCGAGCAGGATCAAAAGCCGGTTACATCGTACCACACTGTGCATGAATCTGTATATCATATCTTCATTCTGCAGTCCGAGTGCGCCCCAACGCCACGCATCATGAGAGTATATAACGCTAATGCTATTCCACGAAAGCAACGAACCCCGTATATGTCCGCATGAACTCCGGGGCGCGGAGACATCTACACCGCACCACCGCATCTCCTTTCCCGATTGCCTTCTGCCTTCTGCCTTCTGCCTTTGCTATTGTGGTGTAGCGGATTGGCAGGCTCGAGCGCCGCACGTCTCGTCTACACCACCGCAGCACCTCACCACCGTCATCCGCCTCCACCACCCTCCGCAGTCATCATACCACCTCCACATAATTTGACGGGAAGATGCCTTCCCGCCCTCCTATGCGGCCGGTCCACCAGTCCGTTTCGCTCTCGGTTTTCTTGACGATAGTAATGATATCCCCTTTCTTGAACCCCAAATCCCCAGGCTGATCTGCGTCGAAAGTAAACTTCGCTATCGCCTGTCCCGGCCCCGCGCCTCCAGAACCACCTGCGCCGAAGCCTGCTTTGCTCCCTCCAGCGCCGAAGGAAGGTTTGCTGCCGAATGCGGGTTTAGGCGCTGCAGGTCGACCTGGAGCCGGACCTTTACGATCGGAGTATGAGTAGTCGGACTGGTCGCCGAACGTGGATGAGCGTCCTCTTGTGTTTTCTAGACGGTCGAATGTCTCCGATGGGTTTGCGCGGCTGTAACGGTTTGAGGCGTTGTCGTAAGGATCGTCTTGCCAGGTATTCGCTCGTGTGGGCTTGTTGTCTGAGTAGGAGTACTCGTCTGACCCACCAACCATGGACCCTGCGCCCATGCTTCCTGTTCGATTCGATCTCACGCCCTCGCCGTAAGCGCTTCCTCGGTTACCCTGCCATACCACATCCTCGTGCGCGTCGTCGTAGACGGGGACGTCGTTGTACATCGCGTCTTCGTTTTTGAAACTTCCGCCTACGCCCGCGAAGACTCTACTATTGAGGACCCGCATAAGAGGTTCTGCCTGCGGCGGCACAGGCACATTGCCTCCCAACAACTCCCTCGCCGTCAACTTCCTACCGTACATCTTCTCGTTCGCATCTCGTCTCTCAATCAACACACTGCCTTCTAAACTCACGCCCGCGAACAGGCCCTTAGTCTTTGAGTAAGCAAAGATACCGGCTACACTCTTAAGTGAAGCGGCTCCGGCTGCTTCGGCATTTCTACCGACTGGGCCGGCGGCGATGGAGACATTCCCTCCCAGAGTAAGGGAGCCGACTTGAGCGAAGGTCTTTACCGCGTTGGCGTCGTTGAGGATAAAGACGAAATCGGTCAATTCGAAGCCGATTTGGCCGCCGAAACCGCCGCCTACTTGCCCTATGGCTGTTGGTGCGGACCTGCAATCACACACATCTTGTCAGCACGCCATCCTCACACCCGCCCTTAGTCTTTCTTTCCTCTACGTCCTCCCGAGTACCAATCCCTCTCATGCCCCACATAAGCCGTATAGAAGATTGGATTATGACATACCAACTCCCATCACTCAACCTCGCAACCACAACGCCTGACCCAAACCTCCCTGACCCCAAGAAGCCGGCTTTGAAGACTGTAAGGATAGCGAGGCCTTTGGCATTGGCGAGGATGTTGGGCGGGATGATTTTGTCTGGGCCGAAGGCTTGTCGGGGGTCGACGAAGGAGGCGAGTATTCGGCCGCACTTTTTGCATTCGCCTGTACATTGCTGTCAGTATAACAAAGGTGTGAGCGGGTGGTTGTGATGGTGAGTGTGGTGGTGAACTGGTGGGGTGATGTCGTACTGCGCATGCTACTCGGTAGCGGGTTGTTTATGAAGGGCGGCATTGTCGCAGGTATCCCCTACCTCTGGAGGTAAGTCTATTGATGAGTGATGTGTAGGACGCGCTCTTGCGCTGAAAAAATAGTGCAGTGGTGTATGCGAAAAGGTACTGTAGCCTTGTGGAAGTGACTACCTTCCTGTTAGGCGGAAGAGCTGCGCCTCAGCCCGCATGACGCAGTCTGGGGAGCGCTTCGTCACGGCGCCGAGGCCGCTGTATGAAACAAACATGCCCATGTTCTTTGTTTGGAAGTCAATACACTCGATTGCCAGACCTATTGCGGACCAACGGACACCAGATTGAGACCGCGAGATACTGAGAGCCACGAAGCGATTGCGCAAACCTGTTCGAAGCCCCAGGAGACCACCCATAGCCACACCACCTCCTCCCTTAACCCTCGTACTCCACCGCCAACATGTCAGAAGCCTTCGAACGCGAACGGTACCCCCACCCACAACCCCCTTTCCATACCTTCTCCCAAACAATAATCTCTCTAACACTTCTATAGGCAGAACAACGACTCCCTCTCCGCGCTCCAAGCCAAAGTCTCCCAACTCCGCCACGTCACAGTAGACATCTACGACAATGCCCGCGACCAAGGCGTCATCGACTCTACCTCCGAGACCTTCTCCACTATGGGATCATCACTGAAGGGATCAGCGAGGAGACTGACGACAATGGCTGGACAGGGGAATAAAGTTGCTGTGTTGAAGCTTGCGGGGATGATTATAGGGACGGTGGTTGTGCTTTGGTGGATATTGTCGTGGTTTTGGTAGATGGAGAGGAGTAGGAATGGATTGAGGGAGAAGGCAAGGGAAGGGAAGAGATGGTGTTTTAGAAGCGTTCACGAGCAAGGCGTCATGGAGTTATGGTTCTGCAATGGTACACTGGTAAATGGGAAAGCCATGTACAGCACATTGTTCGCCAGGCATGCGGCAGTATATCCATGCGGCTATCTCATATCCTCAAAGAGACAAAAAGAGCAAGGCCACTTCATTGCATCAAGATCAGAATCCAAAAAAGTCAAAAAAGGAAAGTAGCTCGAGTTGGTTTCGATCCAACGACCTCCGGGTTACAATTCAGGAAGAATATGAGCCCGGCCTGAAAGAGTGGAGTCAGTATGGATCACGAGGTGAGTCAGATTGAAGACTTTTACTTACGCGCTTCCGCTGCGCCATCGAGCTTGTTATGATGACTTGAGATTCTTTCTATCCTGTATACTAGTACTTGAGTTCAGCCGAAGAACATGCGAGCAGACAGACTGGTTACGAAGCATAGAGGAGAGGACGAAGTGAATATAGTGAGGCGCCCTGCTGAAGAGCAACTTCGATGTGCCAGTTAAGGACAATGTGAGGAGAAGGCTTGCAAAGAGTACAAGAGCCTCGATGACGGCATACATCACAATGGGTAAGCGAGTCTTCTTCTGTCAATTGTCACACGAGGGGAATACATGTGGTGGTGCGTCTCATACCACTCGGTTCGTATATCAGGGCTTCGACACGACTGCTCTCCTCCATCAACGTATCCCTTCGCCATTTGCCTCTGCCCCCAAGGCTGGTTATCAGCACTGGCCTCCATATCCCCAATGGCAAACCACAGCCTACTCCCAATCATCCTCGTCGAACCAGGCCTCACATCTCAAGCCGCTAGCCAGACCGGTCCTTCCGTCATTCGGCGACGCCAGCCATAGAGGTTTGAGGTTTTCACCACAGACTTTCACTCCCAGACGCAAGCTCCATTCTTCCAATGGCAACCGGCAGCCTCCAAGTCATCCTCGTCAAACCAGGCCTCGCGTTCTAAGCCTTTGGCCAGACTGGGCTTTTCGTCATTCGACGAAGTCGGCGGTGTCGGCCATAAGGGGTTGGGACCTTTGACGGAGGATTCCCATTGGGCGCAACCCTCCGTGGTCCATGCGAGACATCTGTCTCGTTTGGCGTGGGCGTGTTTTGGTGTGGTGACTGCTCGACGTACGTTAGAAGGGCTATGGTTGTGAGAGAGAGAAGGAGGGGTTGGGGGAGGGGCTTACTGGGTGCAGATGTGGCTTCCGTGTTGGGGTTAGGGAGTATAGGTACTGCGGAGGCTGAGAGGGCGAACAGCGCGAGCGTGAGCGCGGAGAGATGCATCTTGGGTGATCTTGGTTAGGTTTGATGGGTTGGAGCGGACTTCTTTGAGATGTGGTCTGGTATTATATGAGGATGAAAGTGATGTGATATATGATGGTCTGAGATGGCTTGAATATGTTGTGAACAGAATAGATCGCTCAACCGTGGTGGAAAAGTTGAACCGTACCGCCAATAATATGTAACTGCAAGTGTTTCGTCCACCGTCCCATGGCGCTGGATCGTACCAACGAGTCGTTTTCGAAACCTCTGCCTCATCCTTCCTCGTGCTCCAAGGTAGTCTCTTAGCTACACCCAGTTCATGCAGTAGCATTGTTTTCTGGCAACGTCGAAAGCATGTTGAGATGTGGCAAGTCGAACTCAGGTGACCATGAGGTTACGTCCTATTATGATGTACCTCCCGCTGCGCGATTGGGGATGTCGATGATCGTAAAAGTAAAGGCATCACTGTGACTGCTATCGGTTGGCGAAATTTCCGCCATTTCCAAAAGAGCTTTCCACATCGGATAGAGGGTGAGACGAAAAAGCGCAAAAACTACAGTGGTTGCGTATCTCCAAATTCCGGTGCGGGGACTATCATGTGTTAGACTTATGATCTCGACAAGAGTCGTAGATTGATAGGACTTACATTGACTATGATGATGATTAGATCCTGTTCTCTAGACCGAAGCTGGTAGATGGATGGACTTACACCCCGGCCTCCTCGGCACTTTAACCATTGCTGGTGATGAGAGCGAGAAATCCTAGCCACTAGACCACACCGGACGTGCTTGTGGTGATTGCGATATCGGCGGTCGATGGTCTGTCCGCTTATGTAGACTCATTTCTATCAGCCATGGTAGGGCCGATCGTTTGGAAGTCAGAAAAGTGGCCCGGCGACTTCATCCTTTGTCTTCACTCCTACCAGGCCAGCATTTCAGACTATATTTGTGAGTTACGAGCGATTTGACAAGCCTTCCTCGTCTGCCAGCGCTCAAGGGTGCAGACGACATAGGACATGAAGGTAGCTAGCCGTCCGGCGTACCGTGGGATTACCGAGTGGAGCTTCGAACCGAGAGTTGCCCTCGACGACCGCCCCACATCGGAAAACTCGATTACACGAGATGTTTGTACTTGTCGTAGCTGGCGAGGAGGACCACCAAAATAATTACTAGACGAACGGCACTTTCATGGGGGCATGTAGCACGGTCTACGATGAGGTGAAGTCAAAGTGCCTCGCTATATTCGCGATCGGCTCTACTTTTTGGGCTGACTCTCCAGCCCTGTACACTTCATAGCTCTCGTCTTCACGCCAACTTGTGCCTAACACCGCGAGAACCGGACAGCGTCGCTTTCTCACACATCAGTGAGGGCGACAAGTCATTGAAGACTGAGCTAAGCGGCGTGGATGAGACTAAGGCGACAGTGGAGGCCAGGACGCCGTCAATCAATCAGCCCGACTCCTTCGACTTACTGTGGCTCTTGCGCCCACCCATTGAGCAGGAGATACATGTCAATGCGATTGCCGAGAACCCAAGTGCTGCTGTGGCATATTTCTTCATCGTGAGTGCGCGACAGTGAATGAAAGAAGCGGGGTCCAATGCAGGCTGCTGCCTTCTCGAGCGCAGGCAAAATCCCATAACCTCATCACCTCTCCTTCAGCCTAGTAGTTGCAGACTGACTTACAGTCCCGTTGTGGAGTGACCAAACCGCATGCACATCCGCCACGACAGCGCGGATATGGAGCCGAGCAATGCTGTGCGCGAGGAGCGAAGGCGCCACCTTTTGCCGCAACTGCTACGATGGCGTCAGAACGTCCAGGAGCACTTCCGGCTACGAAGACAATCAGGAGCGGTGTTTTCATTCCTCGAACTACCGCCTGAGCTACGCAACGCTGTCTACGAAGAGCTCGCATCCTCTACCGATACTCTCAAGATATACGACGGCAACCGCATACCTCTACCTCTAGCTCAGGTATGCCGTCAAATCAGGGAAGAGCTCTCCTCGGTCATGCGGTCAAACATCTTCAGACCATCTAGGGTCAATGCAAAAGTGATCGACTTCGGTTTTCGCACTCTGATGCCGGCGATTAAGGATCTTCCACCGCTGCCAGCGGGTGCGACTATCAAGCTGAACATACACGTCGACTGGCTCACTGCCGGCGCGGAATACTCGCAAGAGTTTGTGGACTGGTGCGAGTATCGCACCGCCCGCCTCAGGAAAACCCGAAATGAGCTCGGCCAGGACCTAAGAACGGCAAGCAAGGAGGCCAGGACAGGCAGACAAATATTACACATGGGTCATCACTTCCGTGTCGCTTCTGCCGAATATGTCCATCGCTTCAACATGCAGGGCCGCGGTCACTGGCTGTACGATGATCGGAGGATCGACCGTGGTATAGACTGTACTACGCAAGAAGGATGGAAAATGGCAAATAACATCTTTCGCACGATGGGTAAGGCAACGGTCATCCCGCCTCGAAGAAGCAAGCTGAAGCGTATGCGCGAGGAGCCATGGATGGGATGGGTGGTGGAGCTGGATGACAGGAAGGGAAAGCGGCGCAGAGTGGATTGGGGTGGTAGGTGGGAGCATGTTCATGCGGAGGACGAGCGCTTCAGGTGGGCTAGTATATCAGAGCATGGAAGCTTCTCAGGGAGGGCAAATTAGCAGCTTGCTTCAACATGCGAGTTCGTATGGCCTGGCCTTTCTCTGTAAGCAGTAATCACTGTCCCTGTTCTTGCTCTTCTATTTCATATCTGCATGCGATGTCCCTAGGCAGTTGCGCACTGGTCGCAATCACATGCAAGCCGAAGTCGGCCCGCATTCTTGACGCTAAAAGTTCGAATTTTGCTTCCAACACTGGTCCATTCGTGCTTCGCTCTCTGCACACAACTGCCTGGATCCAACAATCTCCTCCAGCAATGACGGCCACTCCTGACCTACTGGGCGTGCCCGCCGAGGTGCGCAACACGATCTACGAGCTCGTCGCGATTACCGATACCGTCAAGATCCGCGACAAACCCTTTGCCTTCGGCACCGGCTCATTCGAACCGCATCCGCTGTCGAGAGTGTGCAGACAGACCAGGAGTGAGTTCAAAAAGCTTTACGACAATTTGGCGCCTTACGTCGCTCCGCTCGAGATCGAGATCGAAGACTTCAACTTCTACGGCGTAATCAGCTTCCTGAAAGAGTACGGCCGGCTTCGTCCTGGAACGATCGGTGGTTGCGCAGGCCAAGCCTTGGCTGTCGAGAACGCTGAACGTCGCATCAAGATCGTCATCCACTTGGCCCGCGCTTACGAGAGCCTCGTCCCGAATATTCGACCGTGGGTTGACCACGTACCACATCATGACCGTTCAAAGGGTCACGAGCAGCACAACACAATCATTGATCTCTACGGCCGTGCATACATCGTTGAGTACAGCGTTGAGACGACCTGGGATCACAAGACGGGGGACATGTGCAGCAAGCTTCGGAACCTGCTCGCCGTTGGCTTGCTAGAAGCGCCTGACCACATACAAGAGGCAATGTACACGCTGTACAGTGCGGTGGGTGCCGGACATGAGTCTGCGATGGCCGAGGCAGAGGGATCAACCGGTGGGTCAGAGGGGTCAACCGGTTGGTCATGAGAAGGGCTGAAGTTGAGTGGTTGATGTGAGACGGAAGAGGATGCTAGATAGATGATGTGGTAGCGGCCGTAGTGTATGCGCGCTCGCATACGAGGGCGAGGGAATCGGTACAGGAGGTTATCAGCAATGACTAAGACTTCTAGACTTTTGAAAATGACAGTAGGCTACCAGTGGACTGTGGCAGCGACCGGCCTTGTATTCCAGTATACTACGACAAGCACGAGCATCTCTTGCTTGCCACTCGCAAAGTAGATCATCTGCAGCGGAGCGGTTCGTCACTCATACATGCTCCACAAACTCATGCACTCCACCCCTACCGCCCAGCAAGTGGAGGGGTTTACTACCCATGCACATCGACCAAACGAGCTGATAGAACATTTCCAAGAACCGCTGCCTATTGTGTACATCAATAAAATAGTCCTCGAAGGCTGTCATGTACACACTCAAGTATGCAGTCTCCAAGAACTCTCGCCTACCGCTCGCCCACCGCTTAGACATCTCCTGTGCTGTATGTAGCAAGGACTATTAGCGGGCGGTACGGCTATTTTCATTACTCTCCCCAAAGCCGCGAGAAGTATGCAAACGTCTCACAATACGCCCTCTTGAACAACGAACCGTAAACTACTAGGCTCAGATTCGCAAAACTAATCACCAACAATAGCCGGCCTCCATCGTTTCCTACGTCCACCACTCTCTCGATCGCCGCCACGTCCGACTTTTTAGTCTACATGAACCCCGTCAGTGGTCTGTGATGCAGGCTGAACGCTTCAGGGCCCACCAAATTACGACAAGGCGGGAACAAACCCAACAAGCCTTTCTAACACGGCCAAATCCGCCACCAGCCAGAGGATAGGCAATAGTATCCGCTCCAACAGTGAGGCCGTGCACGGGAAGTCTGGGCCTAGAAGGTCTCTGGCCGCGGCTTGTACTTGAACGCCTGCGTATTGCAAGTCCCTGAGAAGGAATAGGTATGTTAGGCAACCAGCAAGCCCAGGAGTAGCTTCCCACGACGTGGGCTCATCCTGCGTGACCTTGGAAGGTGCCATGACCGGAGAAGGTAGCAATGCTGCTCTCTCATTGGTAGTGCTGGGTCCGTACATTTTCGGCATCCGGAAAGCGTAGCAATATGCGTGGGCAAGGTAGGTCGATAGTACGGCGTGTGACGAAGATCTATGTCTGGGAAATTCTGTGTTGGCTGCGCCGCCTCTATCATACTCAGGCATTGCCTGCGCTGGTACACGTTTCGAAGCTGGAAGGTTCGCTCTCAGGACTGTTCTCATCGAGCATAGTAGGATAGCTAGACAGCTAAGGTAGATACTTGTCAAGCTGGATGGAATAGCCCACCAACTCCTGACGAACTTTACGCCCAACAGTCGTCTCCCGCCCCTCACTTCATCAAGTAGGCGATCAGCTCGCAGCACGCCGCCACCATAGGTACGCCGATAACCATAACGCTTCCACATAGGTACATCGCCAGGAACACCCGCCAACCGATAGTTTCCTCCGCTGCCCATGCCTCGGACGATTTCCACCATCTCTGGGGCCGCAACCTGGCGAGTGTCAGTAAAATCGTATGCTTATGCTGAGGTTGATGCAAGCTCTTACCCAACAGCCCTTTCCAGTAGGTCAAGGTTTACCACCAGCCACATCAGAATCAGCGGCATCAGATCCAGTACCATCCCCGTCCATCCAAAATCCGGACAGAACGACGGCTTGGGTATGAAGGACAGGAACACTGTCACGCAAGACGCTACCAGCGTGGCTAGCACTTCCGCTATCAAGCATAGTAGTTCGCATCTCCTCACGCGGGCTTGTTCGTAGTCGACCTTGCAGGGCAGGTTACTTTCCAAAAGCAGCAAAGGCCTCTTCTCGTCCATGGGAGTGTCATCGTCCATAAGAACGTTGTCGTCCATGAGGGTGTTATAGTCCATGATCGCGGTTCAGCTGACGGTCAAGAGTCTGGTGAGATCACGTGAGTCGTAATGTGGCAAAGTGCGAATTTGAGGATCTTGTAAGCTTGTTGAATCCCTACCGTGGTCTGTCAAACCAGACGCTCGGTAACCGTTTCGCCACGGACCAAAGGTGTACATCGTGGCCGTCCGTGCCTCTTAGCAAGGTCGCTGCTCTGAGATCACTTCAGCAGATACGCAAGTATCTCACAGACCGTTCCAACTGCAGGATATCCCACGCACATCACCATGCCACTCAAAGCAATCACAACCATAACCCGCCAATACATGCTCTCTTCCCAGAGGTCCCACAGTTGTCTCGCGACACCGTTATTTCGTTCAAGGCTGTGAGGAACGTCAGCAGATATACGTGGTAGACACAGTGTGAGTGATCGCTTGATTACCCCATCAACCTCTCCAGTATATCCAAGTCCATCACAAACCATAGAGGAAGCATCGGCAAAAGTGTTATCAAGTGTCTGGTCGATGTCCACTCCGGATCTGTGAGGTACGCTCGCAGGACGCCCTCCAGACGCTTTGCTACCCATCCCGCCATAAAGGTGAGTACACACCCGATGACAAAGGATATGCGCAAGCGAATGCTCTCATACTGCATGGCGGCGATACGTCGCATACCGTACGAGGGTGTGACTGTCGCTGGAGTCGGAAGCAGGCAGTGCTTTTCCTTCGAGTCGTCGGAATCGTCCATCTAGCCTTCCAGATCAACTTGGTCGTAGTATGGCAGTGTAGATCTCGAACAGAAAGGGAGGATGGAATTCATAAGTCCATGTCGGCGTGACAGCAGCTCTACCACGGTCTCTTCGTCTAGGTGTTTGGTTCCCGTTTCGCGAGGAACCGTAGTTGATGGCTTCGCGACAAACACAAGCACCTCCATGAATGATGATGGTTTTCCGCACCACGATATCATTGCTGGTCATGCCGTCAAAAAGACTGACCGCCACCAAAACTCGCTCAATGGCACTCTCCGCTTTTCCTCACATCCTCGCAGACGACGAACTCCCCGTTTCGACCTGTGCAGGTAGTGTCAATCAATACAGCAACCGTACGAAAGGCTCTTGTACCGATGCGGTGTACCGAAATGGTGTTCTGCGGATTTAGGCCTCAAGTCGATCATTCCTTGCTGACGTTGCAAAAGACACTCGTTATCCAGGCTTTGCACAACAGCCAAAGAAGAGACGTTGATACCCTAGTAGCGAGAGCTGAGTTACATCGGGTATCTGCAAACCTCACTTGAGAGGCCGTAAGCATAAGCTATTCATACGTACGAACATGGGCCTCATTCATTCAATCTATTACCCGTCTCCTCACAGCCCCTTTTGCACCAAACCCCACTTGCGCCTTGAAACCACGCCTAATCCATAACGCCTCTTCACCTCAAACCCTGCCCATAAAGCAAACGAACGCCAAGGCTATGCATATCCTCAAAAGCAATATCCTCCTCCCTCTGGAATGAGTGTGCCATTTTCCTGCGTGCTGCTGTTGATCGCTACCGCATGCTCTATGAAGCGTGACCGGCCCGTGTGCCGTGTCGTCTACGAAAGGTGGAAGGCACCCTGACCCTCCTTCGTAGCAGTACTCAGCTGCTTCTTCAAGATCGCCAGCGAGGTGTAGTCCGGCATCTTGAGGTAGTTGACGCAAGTCATGACACTCGGCAAGTAGTCGTCGGAAGTGTAAGGCGGCTCGCTGGGCTTGCAGACGACGGTGAACATTGGCGTGAGGGATTTGAAACCTGCAATAGTAAAGTTAGCGCAAGTCACAACACGAGCAGTAGGTAGTAGGGTATAGGGTAAGCACTCACCTCCGATAGGCAATTTCGGACTTCCCGTTACGAACTGCAAAAATTCCCTCTTCTCCGCCGGCGTCAACTCACTCATAACCTGCAGCAAATTCCTCACACTCTTACTGTCCAGGTTATACCCATGATCGGCCTTGATAGAGTCCATCAGCGTCTCCAGACTCCAATCCTCCTCCACTCTCCCGAAAAGCATCACCAACTCGTCCGGCGTGAAAGCCTTCAAAGCCGAATACGGGAACACCTGCGAGAAGCCCGCCCGGAAGGAGTCGACCTGCCTCTGCACGCCTGAGCCGAGCGTGAAGTCAATGACTTTGCGGATGTACTGGCCGATGTTGTCGAGAGTGACGTTTGTGCTTGAGCCGCGAGGGATGAGCTCAATGTGTGGGTACCCAGGCAGAGTGAAGTCCAGGCCTAGATCCTCAAGCTTGGCATCATTGATGCGGATCTCGTCGACCTTCCTCTGCTTCTGCTGCTCGGACAGCCTGTCGTACTCCTCGATGCGCTGCTTGGCAGAAGCGTACTTCTTCAACATCTTCAAGCTCTTCGCCAGATCCGCATCAACCGCGCTCACGGCACCCAAGCTCGGCGGCACCGTCGCTGCGCCATCGCCGATGCGGAAGAAGGTAGGATTGAAGCTCACGTCAATTATGCGTGAATCCATCATACTCCTCGCAACGAACTTGCCAAGCATCTTGAACAGATGCAGCACCCTCGCACCATTCTCATTCTTCGCCATCTCCTCATCCATAGGCGCCGGGAACAAGCCCCTCTTCCCAAAAGCGTACTCGCCACTATCACCCGACTCATTCTCGCGCCAAAGCTTCGTCTTCTTCTTCGAGAACTCCTTCGATACAGTCGAATAGAACTCAAGCGTGGGACCGAGACCAGTGCCGACTTCTTCAAAGTACTCCACCTCAAGAATACTCTGCGATCCACCATAAAGCTCCATAACCTTGATGGCGGACTCCAGGATGCGAGAGCGGGAAATACGGACTTTCTGCCTCTGCAACCTGCCCAAGAAGGGACGCTCGTCGCGGTGGCGATGGCGGTGATCATTCTCGCTCTGAGCGCCTTGCCAGCGTGACATCGATCGAGCATAGCCGAAAGAAGTCGACTGCAAGAAGAGATGGCGGGTCTCGAATGGGAACAAGAAAGGGTACAGGCGCGCTAGATCCTCACTCCACGTTGGCAGGCACTGACTGGCGACAATGAGCGGTTCCTCGAGCTGCCTGTTGAGCTTGGCGGTGAGCTTCGTGTTGACGAACTGCGTCAAGGGCTCAGCATTAAGCTTGACTGTGTTCTTGTTCTCGCTCAACACGTCGTCCAGATTGGCATTGAGATCGTGGAAGATGCCCATCAAGCGCAAGATAGCAGCCGTAAGCGGGTGCTTGTCCAACGAAGGCGGCAGAGCATTCTCTTGCGACGTCTGCGTATCATCGACAGGCGGCGGTGTACCCGTAGCGTCCTTCTTCTCCGCAGGCGGTGGTCCCTGAACGCGCTTGAACTTGATCGTGTGCGTAGCGTTCCAGATATTGCGCGCTGAGACATCATCGCCGTTGGTCTGGTTGAAGTGACAAGCGCGGTAGATGGTCGTCTCGCTCGTGATGGGTTGGTCGTTGATGGTGAACTCGATGTGCCAATCCTGCGGCACCTGTTGTAGCGCAGAAGCGTACGACATACCAGGCCTGGCAGACGAGGTAGGCGTCGACAGCATCTCCCTCGCCAACGCCAATCGAGAAGACGCAGAAAGACGATCGCGCTGGGTAGGCGTAGGCGCACCCTGACTGGGTGTACCAACCCTGTCACCATCTTCAGTACGGGCAGTAACCTTCCCAGAGTTGGCAACCTCAAGATTCACAGCCGTAGGATCCGGCGCATCCTGCTCAAGTGCACCCTCCTCAAGATCATCGACAAGCGCCTCAAGATCAGCCTCCATATCCTCGTCCTCATCATCTTCAATCTGCGCCTCATCCGCACACTCCAACGCCTCCTGACTCTGACTCTCAGCTTGCGCAGGCTGCGAAGGCAAAGCTGGCGGCGGTGTCGCAGCAGCAGCGGCAGTAGAAGAAGGCTGCGAATGATGTCTCCTACTACTCCTCCTCAACCGACTAGCCGGCGTCTCCGCGCCCTCTTCGGCCGCGGGCTGAGGCGTAGCCTCCGACTTGCTCCTACTGCTCGGCTTACTCCTCGACGCACTCCTAGTCGGCAAAGAGCTGCCCACGGCAGGTGGCGCAGAAGGTAGTGTTGATGGGGTCGGTGCACTGCTCACCCTATCGCCGCGCCCAGACATTGCAGCCGCATACGCAGCCATGGCACCCGTGATACCCTCTCTACGGTTACGTGGGCGCTCTGCGAGGGTGATGCGTGGACGAAGGTAATCATCCAAGGCCTTGAAAGTAGCAATGGCGTGGATGGAGACCATGATGTTGCGGAAGTGCTTCGGAATACCGGAGTCATCGTCTGCAAGCAGCTTCAGACGGAGTTGCTTAGCCAACATGGAAGCTGCACTGCTGCGGTTGCTCTCAAAAGCGTTGTGGTGAACTGTGATGACTTCGAAGTGCTCGGCACGGCTCAAGAGGTCCTGGAGCTTGGAGACGAAGATGCTGAAAGGTGTCCCTGGGGAGCCGGCGGTGCCTGTGAGAACCCTCGAGCTGTTGCTAGTAGCCATGAAGACCTCCAGGAAGTCAGAGCGAGCCTCAGTCGCAGCCTGCTCATCTGGGTCGTTGAAGATGGCGAGCAGGACGTCGACGATGCCGGAAGTCATCAGCTCGTAGCTTGTGATACTCTCCAGAGCATCACCATCAAAGTACTTCGCCAGGCGCTGGAAGAGCGCAGTACCGCCTTGGCTGTTGATGCCACTATAGCAAGCCTTCAACTCGGCAGCCAAGTTGTGCAAGTCATCAAGGACGAGTGTCGCCTTCTCGCGCATCTCAGCTGTGCCCTCAGTGCCATGCGCCTCCATAAAGCGCTTAGCACGCAGCGTGATGATGTCCTGTAAATCCGTAATACGGCGAGGCTTATTCGGAGACGAAGGCTCAGAGTCGTCAGTACCGTCCTCATGGCCTTCACCTTCACCCTCATCGTCGTCTTCCTCGTGATGCTCTTCATTCTCGTTCTCATTCTCATCATCGTCGTTCTCGTCATCCTCGTTATCTTCATCGTCATCATGGTGCTCATCCTGCATCTCGACCTCAATAGTAGCAGGCTCATCCTCTCCATCGTCCTCGTCATCCTCATCATCGTGCTCCTCAATCTGCGGTGCTGGATGGTCCGCCGTGATATCAGCCGCCACAACCGCTTCATCGGCAGGTATGTCAGCCTTGAGCGGCCTCTCAGCCAACTTGGCAATCTCAGCCATGACGCCTTCCCGATAGAATTGCGGCCGGTAGATCGCCTCGAGCCTCTTTAGCAGCAGCTCAGCGGCCTGCAAAGCGAACGTGACCAGTGAAGCGTTTTCCTGTTGCGTGAGAATGGACGCAAGGAGCGAAGCATAAGTAACACCGCGCAGCGCCTCCTCCAGAATGTCGGTGTCGAAGTTCGAAAGCATCTTGAGCTGAGCTGTCAACACCTTCTGCCTCACGTTAAGATTGACAGTGGACGTGAAGGCATGCATCAGCGTTGGGAAGATGATGACGGCGAAGCGCTTGACCTCGTTCGGGCAGTCCTTGAGCAGCTCCAACTTCTTATCATTGGGCGTAGCCTTGGAGCGCGTGGACATCGAGACGTTGTCTGCTCCGGGGTAGCCAGCATCGTAGAGCTCATCCAGGAAGGTCAAGCCATCCCTGGAGATGGAAGGAAGAAGCTCGCAGATGACGTTCAATGTCTCGAAGATCTGATCACGAGGTGTGCGGATGATAGCTTGCATGATGATGTTCTTGTCGATCTTCGAAGTCGCGTCGTCGGTGTTTGATGGCGCGGAGACACCTGTAAGAATCTGGTAGAGCGTATCCACCACATTCATCTTGAGCAGCTCGACAGATAGTCTCGGACTGGCGCGCGCCGTGATCGAGAGCACGCGCAAGAACTGCGTATGGATGCTCGGGCTGATCATGTTCGTCGAGCCAGGCAGCAGCAGCCTCAGAATGGCCTTGAGCAGATCCGTGCTGACGAGCTCCTCCAGCTTGTTCTCATGGTACTTGAAGCTGTCCACAATCCTCGACACACACAGCGAAGCCTGCTCTACGACTCTCTGATCGCTGCTGCCGAGCGTCTGCCGCAAGATTGGCATCACATCGCGCACCGTCGGGAAAGCATCCTCTGGAATGTTACGACAGCAGTTTGCCGCGGTGGTGACGGCTGTCCTCTGTGTGGTAGTAGCAAAGAAGTCCAGATACGTCAAGCAGGCCGTCAGTCCACCCTCGCGGACTATGGAAGACGGGAACTCAACGGAGATCTTCTCCAGAGTGCTCAAAGCCTGTTCGGCGATGTCGATAAATTCGATTTCGAGCAGCTTCTGGCACAGTACCGGCACCGCACCACCATAGACCACGCTTGCTGTAGAAGCTGGCAGAGCCTCCATCATGTTGGCCAAGCAGCGGCAAGCGAGCAGCATGACCTCCATGTTCGCTTCACCGGTGAATTCGTTCGGCTGCATAAGCGGGACGAGCTCCTTGACGAACTGATCTGGTGCGAAGTGGCCGGCCAGGGTGTCCTCGTTGGAGATAAGCAAGTGCTCAGCCAGCTCGTTCAGAGCCACGAGTTGGACTGATGGGTCTTCCTTGGCCCGGAGCTGCTCGAGGATGCTGCGGAGTCGGTTGTGATTGCCTGACATCATCCCGCTAAGCGCTCTAAGACTGCCGGACAGACCGCCATGGCCACCAAACCTACTCAGATAGCCACCGCCGAACGGATCGCCCTGTCTCTCCATTTCGTCGAGCTCTTCCTCGGTAAACCTCCTAGGTGGTTCGTTGCCTTCATCCGCTCCGCCGCCAGCGTCATGCCTCGAACTCTCCTCGGGTGGCTCGTCTTGTGGTTGCTCGTCTGGCACCTTCTCATCGGCGTCCGTCATTTGCACATCCTGCTGCTCCTTCCTCGAGCCCTTCTTCGACTTGCGAGACCCAGATGCCGACGCTGAGCCGCTCGGCTCCTCCTTGGACTTCCTACGGCTCGACTTGCGCTTCGACGAGTCACGTGGTGCCTGCTGTGGTGAAGTCTCGCCAGAAGTGCCCGAGGATGGACCGGCACTTGACATTGCAGTCGTGTACTCTGATGCCAAAGTAGCCTTCCTACTGCTCCTCCTCTGCTGCTCTGCTGGTGGTGTGGCCGCTGCCTCAGGCTCGGTGTTGCCGCCTCTAGCTCGCTTACTCTTACGTGATGGCTGTGCGGTCGGTGTAGGTTGCTCGGCGGGAGCCTTGCGTTTGCGGGATGACGGCGGTGGAGGTGGGGGTGGGAGGGCGGTATTCGGTGAACCAGCGTCGGTGGCAGTTGCTGGTGATGCTTGAGTAGTGTTGTCGTTGTTATTGTCTGCGTTCTGCCTCGCTGCAGATGAGCGAGTCACTCTGGGTGACATTTGTAAGTAGGTGCTCGATTGGTCTGGGTACTACCACCGCGGCGGAAGCTGCAACTCGTTGGTTCGGCTGAGCCACTTCCACTACTTGAAATCGTGAGATGTTGCCACTGCCAGTGTTGCGGCGAGTGATGAAAGTAGATGTAACGGTGGTGGTGTGTTAAAGAAGTTGCTGGCCGAAGTGGTGGATGTGTGTCTCAGGCAGTAGTGGTGGGTTGGTGCGTACCTGTTAGATTGAGCTGCTTCAGTGCTTGTTCGCATTTCCACCGCACGCCTCCATGCCGTTCACAAGCGAAATCTGCGTGTGGCGGGTGACTTGGAACATTCAAGAACGTGACATTCAATGCTCGAACTGAGAATAATGGTAGTTGTGACTGTAGACTGTAAAGAAGCACGTCTGGAGTCTTGATATCGGGGTGCCGAGAGGGACAAGGTTCAGGGTCGTTCGCTGTCGCACTTGAGAGACCCACTTTAGCCTCAGCCTTAGGCAAGAACGGCAGGCAACATTCACTTGGCCCGAGTCATGGATCAAAACAATAAGGCTGGCAGATGGAAAGCAAGGTTGTTCACAGCTTTCTGTCTCTAAAAGCCGAGAGCAAAGAAGCCCAAGATATCCGCTCTCTCAATGCTTCAAGCTTTCCACTCCTTCCCACGGGGATTGGGTGGGGGGTGGCTATGGGGCGGGGCGTACGTACGTCCTTTCCCACCACCACAGTAGACAAAGTGAGGGATAGAGCGTAGATAGAGATGGCTTTCGTTTGCCCATAACACCGCCCAAGCCACATGCTCCACAGTCACTCAAGAATTCCACTCAGTTCTCCCCATCCTCACAATGTCAGCCTGACTCAAGACCCTGACCTTCTCGGTCTGCTTGCCTTCAACACAATCCAGCCCAGCCTTCACAGCCGCCCTCCCAATGACATCCGCGTCCTGCGCCCTGAGGAACATACGTCAGCATCGTCTCTGAAGCTCTCACATAATGACATCCTCACCAAAAGTCCTTCAACCTATCGCCACTAACCGCCCCCATGAAACCCGCAACCTTCTGCATAACAAACTCCGCCGTCCTGAACTCAGTCCTTGGACCCACAAGCAGTCCCGGTCTCACAATGACCGTGTGCTCAAAGTCCAGCGCTATAACAGCATCCTCAAGCTCCCCTTTCATCTTCAAATACCCAAACCTCGAACTACTATCAGCACTGCCAGAAGAGATAAGCACGTAAGCCTTCGTCCCGGCAGCCTTAGCAGCTTTAGCAAGCTCCAAGTTGAGGTCCAAGTCGATTTTCTTCTGGTTCTCGAAGCCGCCTGCTGCTGCGCGCGTGGTGGCGAGGCCGGAGAAGAAGATTTGAGCTCCCTGGGGGTACATTGAGGGCCAGGATGATGAGTCGCCTTTGATGGCTTGGATCTTGTCATGGGCTGAAAGGTCTTTGCGGGTGAAAGCGTGGATTGTGTTGACGTTGGGGAGAGTTTGAAGGGTGGCGAGAATTTGGGAGCCCTACCTTTTGTGCTCAGCCTGTGGATCTATAGAGAGGCTTATGATCATGGGAGGGACGGACGACGAGGCCGGTACTACCGGCTAGGCAGACTGTTGTCATCGCTGCGGTAGAGATGATGGCAAATGTGTATTTTGCTGAGGTTCGCTCTTGAGCTGTATCTGGTCGGGTTCGAAATAGTTGAGTGTAGCTGTGCTATTTCGAAGTCCGCGAAAGCCAATTGCCAAAATGCCACCGTTTTAACAAAGGCGTATTAAGGAGATGACGCCCTGTATGCCGCGCAGGTCGCTCCTCTATATACGTAGAAGTATTGATGATGGTGGAAAGGAGGCGGAAGGAACACCGGAAGACACATTGCGGCGGCCGCCTCGGCAAGCCGAGCGAAAAGAGCGGCCGCGAACATCCGATCATCGAAAGGGAATTCTGTGCGACATGGATCTTGAAGTCTTCTTTCACGGACGGTATCATCACAAGCTATAAGGTAGCTTCTGGACGGCGCAACTTGCAGGGATAGGCGTTCCTGCGTTTCCCAGGTTTGATTCTGGCAAGGAGTTCTGGAAAGCAAAGTCAACGCCACGGTATCCCTTTTCTTCTTTGGGCACGACGGAAAGCGCATTTCGTTTGCGCACACCAACAAACACTCATCCAACAGGATCAGCACATCAAGACACGCGCCGTGGAGTGCCTTGGAACGTTGGCATAGCACTATTCTCAAGTTCTGAAGTCGCGTCGGCAAGGCTCCGGACTCTACCTGAGTAGCATCCTCGAAGCGCTCCAGATTAGCTGCAGCGAACTGAGGTACCCCGTTCTGTTGGGCTTGCTTGGTTGTCCGACAGTAGCAACGATGTTGAACACCAAAGCTTTAGGCGCCTTGCTCTCCCAAAACAGCGATGAGCGCTTATGCAAGCGCTGGTACCTCATGACGCCAAACGGTACCCTATTAGCCTACAGCCAGCCAGCAGACATGAAGGATCTGCGCAAGCAGGTCGCTATGGCGGCCCTCTCATGGCAGGAGCACGCGCACTCGAGCGGTAGCGAGAGTGTGGACGGCATGGCGCAGGCTCAGCAGCGGCAGCTGCATCTCCTGACCATCGAGTCCCAGACCAACAACATACTCGTTCGCCAGATCCAGCCGCAACTGCTGTTGGTACTAGAAGGTGGTGTGCCACCACGTAAGAAGACGTTCGAGGCCCGCCGCGTTACCGCCGAGGATGCAAATGGCCAACCGTTGCACGACAGCGAAACTGGCGAGTCATCTCTGGGCACGTCAGTTTCTTCACTTGCGGAGAGTAGCATGAGCAGTGCCACTGCAGGTGTTCTTGCCCTGCACCGGAAGAAGCTCGACGCAATGGCCGCTGCGATATCTGCGGAGTTTGAGGAGACTGGATTCAAGATGCCTGAGGAGGGGGTCAATCATCTGTTCTGAGAGACCGCACATTGAGGCTCCAGGCATTCCTTTATATGCATATGTAGCCTCACCAATGCACGCCTCCGCATTGCGTCTTCTGTGGCTTTGCGGAGATGCAGTGGGGCGTAACGGTCCTCGCGCGGGGTATGGTACCTGTCAGACGATGAGCCAGACCTGCAGCATGCTTTTGGGCGCCGAGCGCGGCGATGCAGCAAACTTTTCGAGGTCGAGACCTCGAGGTACTTCAGAACAAGCAATCCGGATTTGAACGAATTCAACGTCTACACAAACCTGGGACTATCCATAGTAGACTACTGTCTTGAGCGACTTCTAGACTGACAGTCTCTACTTTAATTTGCTGCAATGCCTCAGCAAATACCGGCCACGAATGGAGCTGCTCCTCGACCGAAGGTGTTGATACCTGAGAAAGTGTCTCCTGACGGTCTTCGCCTACTGCAAGCCTCATTGGAAGTACACGAGAAGAAGGGACTAAGCCCGGACGAGCTGAACAGCATCATTGGCGACTATGATGCTCTCATAGTACGATCGGAAACGAAAGTGAACGCGGCTCTTCTGTCAGCAGGCAAGAATCTGCGGGTGGTTGCTCGGGCTGGTGTTGGCGTTGACAATGTTGATCTGGATGCGGCAACAAAGCTAGGTATCGTCGTGGTCAATTCTCCCCAAGGCAACATCAATGCAGCGGCAGAGCACACCATTGCACTGCTCATGGCGACCGCACGCAACGTCGGGGCAGCATGCGGTAGCCTGAAGGCTGGCAAGTGGGAACGAAGTAAGCTAGTTGGTATTGAGGTCAAGGGCAAGACGCTGGCGATTGTCGGTCTTGGCAAAGGTCAGATTCCTCATGATGAAATCTACCGATTCCATGCTGACTCTGTGCAGTTGGTCTGACAGTTGCTCGAGCCGCCGGGGGCATGGGCATGCATCTAATTGCTTACGATCCATACGCCAACCCATCGCTGGCAGCCTCCGCTAACGTTGAGATCGTCCCCTCCATGGACGAGCTATTTGAGAAAGCGGACTTCCTGACTGTTCATACACCAATGATCGCGACCACGAAAGGCATGATAGGATCGTCAGAACTGTCGAAGATGAAGCCTACTGCACGCATCCTCAACGTCGCTCGTGGAGGTATCATCGACGAGGCTGCCCTTCTGTCTGCGTTGGAAGCAGGCACCATCGCGGGAGCAGGCATCGACGTCTTCACTTCGGAACCGCCTCAGGCTGGAGACACTGCGTCCAGACTGATTGAACACCCTAAAGTTGTTGCTACACCGCATTTGGGCGCCTCTACGGCCGAAGCGCAGGAGAACGTATCGATTGACGTATGTGAACAAGTGCTCAGTATCCTTTCCGGTCAGCTGCCACGCTCGGCGGTCAATGCTCCAATCATCCTACCGGAGGAGTACCGTACCTTGCGGCCCTTCGTCACCCTTGTTGAGAAGATGGG
>JAKLLW010000143.1:0-52437 GCA_022814695.1 Neocatenulostroma microsporum
GAACAGAAGTACGAACAGAAGCACGAGCACTCCGGCCACAATGGCAGATCAAGCTACGAAGACCCAAACTCCCGTCACGGAGGTAGTGGCAACGACCCGCAACACCTTCGCAACCCCATCCAGCATGCAGAGCGCAACCAAGGCGGCCAATACGACGACAACATGACTGGATCGCAGGGCGGCAGAAACCAACAGTTACCCTACAACGATGGACACGGTTCTGAAAAGCGGCTTCCGAACGAGCCAATGGATCCTTACAGCTCCAAGGGTCAGAATGCGGCGGCTGCTGCTATGCACCATAACCGGCCTGGAGAGAACTACACGAATGAGCCGGGGCAGTCTATGAACTATGGCGGGTCTGAGTCAGGAATGGGGAGGTCTCACCAGGGTGGCGGCATGATGGGCTCGTCAAACGACGGGTACGGTCGCGGCGAGGAGTACGGTCGTGGCGGTAACTCTTCCTCGAGGGAGAACCACAACGCTATCCCGACTGCTGGTGGTGAGAAGCTAGGTGGCCTCGAGGGCTCAACTGGGCGCCACCATGGCGGCAGCGAAGGCCATCACTACGGCCGTGACGCTGCCGGTGCAGGCGCATTGGGTGCGGGTGCATACGAGATGGGCAAGGACCGTCACCATGGTGGTCATCACGGTCGCGAAGAGCCGATGATGGGTGGTGGTCGTGACGGCAACATGTCGAATGAGCCGTACGGACAAGGTCTTACTGGCCAGTCGGGCGGCCACCACCACCACAACGGTGCTCAGGGCATGGGCAGCGAGGGCATGGGTATGGGTCAGACTGGTGGAATGGGAAGCCAAGAGCTGCCGACGGAGCAGAAGATGGGAGGAGCGTACGAGGCAGGTTACCGCGATGCGATGAAGCATATGCAAGGGCAGAGATAAGGTGCCATGGTCATGATTAGTTACTCAGATGTTATAATACCCCAGAACGAATGAGATCTTATTGCAAGGACACAACGCGCCATGACTCTTCATTTAATGGTAGTATCTGTAATGCTCTTGAGCATTCCACTAGAAATGCTGGATGCCTTCTTCGTAGCTAGTGAAAGATCTTACCCTGGCGCATCATGGCTGTCCGCCGCTCAGCGTCGGCAGGCCGGTATGTGCTCGCGTTGCGTGGCAGGAGCAAAGTAGTCAGCTTCTATCGCACTCGGACGTCTTTGCTTCTCACCTCATTCCATGTCTTCCGGGGATGGCGATCACGATGGATCCAAGCATTTACGAACAGGAGGTGATGTGCACAAGAACGATAGTGGTCGTAAGCATACTCGTCACGCTATCTCAGTAGAGGCAAGCGCCAGCTAGCTACACTACGTCGTAACCATTTGCGTCCATCTCTATGCAAGTTATGCAAGCCGAACGCGATGCGTATGGCTCTGCGCTCGCTGGATGCTCGCTCTGTCGCTCGAGCAGGCAGCCGACTGGTCATCAGCTCTTCCTCCTTTGCGGCAAGCACTCTTGATGTCGTAATAGCATAGCTCAATCGCTCCACTGAAGTAGGCAGCCGACTCATCATCAGCCTTCCCGTCTTCGCAAGAGAGCGGTCTTCATGTCGTGGATAGCATAGTTCAATCGGTGGTGGCAGCAGCCTCCCCCTCACCCTCGCCACCGCCAACCTTCTCCTTCTCGCCCTCACCATCCTTCTCACCCTCCGCAACAGCCTGCTCAATCCCAACCATCATCTCATCGGCCGCCTCAGCAGTAGCCTCGCGCTTGACCTGCTCGTCCTCAGCGCCCTCAACCTCCGTACCCACCTTCTTACCCTTGGCTGGGCGCCCACGCTTCTTCGCAGCTGGCTTGTCAGCGGCAGGCTTCTCCTCATCGCCGTTGGCCTCGCCCTCAGGCTCAGCAACAGGCGTGCCCTCCTTAGCAGCGGCGGCTTTCTTGCCTCTACCACGTGGAGCGGCCTTCTTCTTCGGCGCCTCCTCGGTCTCAGCAGCAGCTTCGCCGTTGGTCTCCGCAGCCGGCTCAGCGTCACCCTCGCCGTCGGCAGTTGGCTCGGCCTCCTTAGCAGCAGCGGCCTTCTTGCCCCTTCCGCGCGGCGCAGCCTTCTTCTTCGGCATCTCCTCCTCTGCAGCAGCGTCGACAGCAGCCTCGCCATCCTCCATCGGCTCGTCCTTCACATCAGCAGTCGGCTCGGCGTCCTTAGCAGCGGCCTTCTTGCCCCTACCCCTCCCAGTCGCCGCCTTCTTCTTTGGGCTCTCCTCCGCCTCAATGCCGTCACCGCCGTCCTCGCCACCCTCTTCAGCCGTAGCAGCTGCGCCGCGCTTCCTGCCACCACGACCAGCAGCCTTCTTCGCTGGGGTCTTGCTGCTCTCGGCCTCCGCGTCGCCTTCACCCTCACCGTCCTCGTCAGCCTTGGAAGCGGGGTTGGCAGCCATCAGCTTCTTCTTGCAGTTGTACCAGGCCGTGTTGGCCGAAGCGCGGGTCTTGGACCCAAGGATGCCTTGGAGCTTGTCGAGGTCGACCTAGGGCGGGTCAGCGGTGCGCTCACTCTCTTCGCGCATTCTCAATTGATTCCATCGCACGATCCCAACGACTTCCATCGCCCAAATCCATCTCGCAACAAACACGCCGCTGAAGTACAAATGTAAAGGGCTTACCTCTGGGAAGCCGCCCTTGAAGCATTGGAAGGCGGCGAGGAGGACCTTTTGGTCGCCTGGTGTCAGGTTGAGGGTAGCCATTGTTGCGATTTGTGTTTGAAGTTGTGGATGGAGTTTGTTGATCGGCTTCTCGTGTAGATGTGGTTGGGTTGCGAAGATGTAGTCGCGTTTGTGTCTTTGTTGCGGGATGTATGCGAAGAGTATGTCGCGGAAGGTTGTAGAAGTAGAAGTAGAGGTTTTGTGTCAAGCGGTGAAAGTGAGATGTGCGTCTGCAGTGTGTAGTGATGTTGTCTTATGCTAGAAATAGCCCGCACATGCGCGCTAGTACTGTCTCACGTGCGCAAACGGATTTTTGTCGCGGAGGAAGTCACGGTATGACAGCTACGTAGGCGATTGATTGAGTCACTCTGCAGTATTTCAATGAATTGGCGAAAGGCAACTTACGCTCTCCCATTTCGATCCTGCTGTTGCAGGTATGCGCAGGGCATGTACAAAGCGGCCTGCCTCCAGACAGTCTGCGCGCTCGTCGCTTTTCTGCCGTGGCGTTGATCGCTGCATAGCCACGTCGCCAGTGTAGTAGCGTCGCAGTAATACCCATCTTGCTGCGCAGTAGTTCTGCAGAGCCCTCAGTCCTCGTAAACAGTACTCCATCACCATCACCCGTCTAGAACCCTCGTCCCCGTCCCCTTCCTCTGCCTCCACCCCGTCCACCACCTCTCCCACCACCCCTCATCCCTCCACCTCGTCCACCACCCCTACCCCCAGTCATAGCCCCCCGATCCGTCTCCTTCCTCGCCTTGTTCTTCGGCTTCGGCGTGTCATCAATGAGCAGTGTGTCCAGCGGAAGCGAGTCTGGCAGAATGAAGTATCTGATCTCACTCCCCCTTATGCTGATTTGATCGAGAGAGATTTGCGACCCGCCCTTAGGAGTGAGTTTGGCTGTGCGGAGGTTGGTGTTCATCTGAGGGGAGACGGAGGCGATGGTGCCGTGGACGATGGCGCCCGTTTTGAGTTCGATGGTTACCGTTTCGTTTGTGCATTTCATGAGGAATCTAGTACGGCAATAGGTATTAGTGGGTGGTGACTGGGGAGGACTGTTCAGCACTCGATTGCTTTGCGCCTGGTGAGGAGATTGGCTTACCTGACGAGCTTCATGGTTGCGGTCACAGCGCGATGTGCGCGCAATGGTTGTGGAGCGTATGCGACTGGTTTGGTGTAGTGCGAGAAGGTGCTGAATGTGTCTCGTGGTAGATCTGTCGTGTGCAGTTGCTTCCTGGATCTTTCAAGGCTGCGTTTCGAAGCTGAGAATCTGTAGAGCGGACTATCTCGTTCTCAGGCGCTCCTCCGATTCATACAGAAATCACGTGGCTGTGTCTATGACTCGCGACCCCTCTGCAGGGAAGGACATGGGAAAGAATGTATGGAGGGAGATACAGAGAGAAGCCATAGATCATCGTAGCATACGCGTGTAGTCCGTATATGACCATGGTCGGGTATCAAAGGTACTGCTAAACCACAACGCCGTCGCCGCATAGCCTCCATCACATAACCGAATCATGTCCCACTCAACATAGCCCATCACGACTGTCATCTCTCCCCTTCAACCTTCTCCCACTCACTATCAGTACTACTACTCCCCTCCCCACTCCTGTCCCCCTCCTCAACCCTCCTCTGCCTCGCAGCCCCAGCCGTAGCCTGACCTTCATCCGCCCCAGTCGCTTTCCCTACCCTCTCCTGCCTCTGGTCAACCTTCTCCCCCACAACATCCTTCACAGCAACCTTCATCTGTTCCCTCGCCCTGACTTCCGCCTCCGTATCCGCAACACTAGAAATCTGACTCCCCCTCATCCCTTGTCCCTCCGTCTCCGTATCCTCACCCTCATCGTCCGCACTATCCGCTACTTCCCCCTTTCCCCTCCAGCCCTTCTCATCTTTCTCCTTCTTCTGCTTCCTTATCCGCTCGGCTTCGGCTTCTTTGGCCTGCGCGGCTTGGAGTTCTATCGCGAACCAGTTGATACTGTACCACAATCCCGTGCATAAGAACGATAGGATGAGGAAGTGTATGCTATAAGTCGCTATGAGGAGGGCGAAGAGTAAGGCCTGCAGGAGCGCGAAGGTGCAGTTGGTTGCTACTAGGAGGGTGGGCGTGGGGCCGGGTGTGAAGACGGATCCCCAGAGGTTTTCGAGGAAGGCTGCCATGCTGATCGACTGGTTGGGAGCTGAGGTTTGAGTGCCCTGTGGTCGCTGAAAACGAGATAAGATGCTCAATGTCGACTTGCGTGCTATGTCATGGGTGATTCTGGGCTGTCACGCGCCGCGCTCTCCGGCTCTTTCGGGCAATATGTGCTGTATCTTCGGTACGCGTTTCGCACGGTCAAGACGACGTCGACAACCTCGCCTTCGTGGAGGTGTTTGGTGGATGATTGAGCGAACAAGTCGCAACCTACTTTGGCTATCACCTTACTAACCATCACATGCTCGGCTTAGGTGATAAGGTAGAGGCAACAGAAACACCCGCGAGCTTGAGCTGGCTGCCGGCGTTTCGAGACGTCAGCGTGCATGACTGCGTTCATGCCTCAAAGAGGAAAGCCTGGGAGAGCTGACTGCTCGGCTTCGGCGCAGTACTAAGCATATCGACTATGGGCTACGACAGATAGGTAGCTTTGCACGGTCAGCAGATGTATCTGCTTGTACGAGCATATGCCAGTCTCATAGATCGAGTTGACCCCCAAACCTCACTCCGAATTGTGGATCCCGGCATGCCGGAAGGCTCTCGGGGAAACGTATATCCATGCCGCAATGCCTCTTCTTCCTTCGGCATCCCTTTCGAAGACACGCACATGACCAGGCGCATCACTGTGCCCACATTGGAGGTACATATACATGTCGGCAACTGGAGACCAGTACGAGAGGGTGCAAGATGGAGTCGGTGCCTTTGATGAGGAGCAGTGGGGAGGTAAGCTATCCATCGATTCCATCGGCCTTCCCTTGATGTTTCTCCTTGACCGAGCGTCCAACAAGGCCTCGAGTGCATCGTTCTTCCGTTGCACTACTATCGCCCTGTCAAAAGATCCGCGCGTCTCAACAATTCCCAACGCTGCAAATTCCTCTTCCTTTCGCAAATACTTACGATGGGCAACGAAAAGGTCGACGACGAATCGAGGAGCGTGGACGCCATGCATAGCGAAGCACAAGCCACTCGACATCTTGATCAGGCTGTCTGGGCGACACGCGAGACTTACTGCGAGCCTGGGTTTAAGGGCATATTTGCCTCTTACTATGTAGCACTATGCGCCCTCTTCTCAGCGCTCGGCGGCCTGCTCTTTGGGTATGATCAAGGCGTCGTAAGTGTCATTCTGGTCGAACCGCAATTCCTACAGCGCTTCTCTCGAATCGCTGAAGGTGCCTCCGGAGCTGGATACTGGAAAGGTTTACTTACGGCGATGATTGAGCTGGGTGCGTTGATTGGAGCGCTGAATCAAGGTTGGATTGCCGACAAGTACAGTCGGAAGTACTCGATTGTCATTGCTGTCTGCGTCTTCATCGTTGGATCGGCGCTGCAAACGGGAGCCGTCGACTACGCCATGCTTGTCATTGCTCGCTTCATTGGCGGGCTTGGAATTGGCATGTTATCAATGGTTGCACCGCTGTACATCAGCGAGATCAGTCCACCGGAGATCAGGGGTACGTTGTTGGTATTGGAGGAGTTCAGCATTGTTACGGGTATTGTCATTGCATTCTGGGTAAGCGAAACGAGGTGAAAGCTTGTCGTAGAGTACCGCTAAAGGCATCTCTCAGATCACCTACGGCACACAGTACATCGCGTCGGAATGGGCTTGGCGCCTCCCATTCATCCTTCAAATCATCCCAGGTCTAGTCCTAGGCTGTGGCATCGTCTTCCTGCCTTTCAGTCCGCGTTGGCTAGCGTCCAAAGGTCGAGATCAGGAAGCTTTGCAAAGTCTCGCTAAGCTACGTCAATTACCTACAACCGACAAGAGGGTACAGCTCGAATGGTACGACATCCGAGCTGAAGTGGCTTTACACCAGGAGATAAACGCAGAAAGACACCCCACCCTCCAAGACGGCGAGAAGTCCAGCCGACTCAAACTCGAAATAGCCTCCTGGGCCGACTGCTTTAAGCGAGGCTGCTGGCGACGAACACATGTCGGTGTCGGCATCATGTTCTTTCAACAATTCGTTGGAATCAACGCATTGATCTACTACTCGCCCACCCTCTTCCAAACCATGGGTCTGAACCACAACATGCAGCTCATCATGTCCGGCGTCCTCAACATCACCCAACTCGTCGGCGTCACTTCCTCGATCTGGACAATGGATCGCTTTGGCCGCCGCCCCCTCCTGCTGTTCGGTAGCATGATGATGTTCCTTGCCCACTTCATCATCGCCATCCTCGTCGGCAAGTTCTCTTCGAATTGGCCTGCTCATCGACCAGAAGGCTGGGCAAGCGTGGCCTTGCTACTGGTCTACATGGTATCATTCGGCGCGAGCTGGGGTCCCGTACCTTGGGCCTTGCCCTCCGAGATCTTCCCATCGAGTCTCAGGGCGAAAGGTGTAGCGTTGAGTACGTGCAGCAATTGGCTGAATAACTTTATCATTGGGTTGATTACGCCGCCGCTGGTAGAGAATACGGGTTATGGGGCTTATGTGTTCTTTGCAGTGTTCTGTTTGTTGAGTTTGGTTTGGACGTACTTCTTCGTACCTGAGACCCGTGGCAGAACGCTAGAGCAAATGGACCACGTGTTTAAAGATCTGCGGTCCGAGGCCGAAGAGGAGCGGAGAGAGAGGATTGAGAGGGAGATTGCTGCGAGTGGTGAGATGGATGGGCGGGCGTGAGTCTGTGGAACAGATGTCATGAATGGCGGACAGCATCACGACATACAACATTAGCACACAGATGTCTAGCTCAGCTATCACCACAGATCGTGCTACACAAGCGCTCCATTGCAGTCGTCAAGTCATCAGATCAAAAATCAACCGTACGCCTGAGAAGCCTCTCACTGGCTCCGCACCGCAAAGACCGTACACCATCAGCGCCGAACGTGGCCGCTGATGGGCTTCCTATAGCTCTCAGCCTTCCACACTCAAGGTCGACAAGTCGAAGTCTTGCAAGATCTCCGGCTCCCTTCTTTGCAAGTCGTAGAACTCCCTCCGACCTGGGTCGCTCAAGATTTCGTATGCCTTTTCGACCGCGGCCCAGCGAGCAGGTGCATCCGGGTCATTCGGCCTGTTCGCCGGCTTGTGCTTGAGAGTGGCACGCCTCTTTGCCCTGTTGATGTGGCAGTCAGCGGCAATGCACGAAAGAACTGGAGTGCCGTGGTTTGCTTACTTCTCCAAGGCATTCTTGAAGTAGTCCGGGTCTGTGTTGGGGTCGAGGTCGAGCACGCGGTAGCATAGCAGCCTACATATTAATGGGTGTTGGGATTAGCAGATATCTCACCCATTCGCAAATACGCTATCAATCGATATGCTTACCAAGTGGACTTGTCAGGCTCCGGCTCCGGCTCCTCATCCTCGTGGGAGTACCGGTGGCCTTGGCCTTCGGGGTCGTACACTTCGTAGCCTTCGTAGTCGTCGTCGTCTTCGCCGGGAGCTACCTGTGGTGCAGGTCGGTTGCCCTCCGCAGCGTACTCAGCAGCTCCGAGATCTCTGGGATCGATCAGCTCAGCGACTGACTCCATGGACGGTCCAGGCACGTTGGCTGACGCAGAGACCGGTGGTAGAGAGGCAGGTGTTGGTGCTGGATCCTTTGACGCGGTGTTAGGCTTGCGTGTCCCGATGTCAGCGTCCTTACGATAGCCTCTGGGCTTCTCGCCAGGGCCCAGTTTTCGCTCTGGCTCCAGGAAGTCACCCTCGATGGGTTTGCCGTGCTCGTCATACTTGCCACCCCTGGCTTCGAACATGAGGTCGTTGATCCAGGCCATTTGCATCTTCTGCTTGTCGCAGACTGCGAGGCGGGCGTTCAGCGCTTGGCCATACTCGCGGTCTGTCGCAGTCTTGTGGGCCTTCTCGTCGAGCTCATCAAGGCGCGTGACGAGATCCTTGATGAAGTGCCTGCCGTGCTTTTCTAGGTTCTCGAGGGTGTTCGCAGGGACGTCGATGGGCTGGCCACTCTTGAAGCGCTCTACTTGTTCGGCAAGTCTGTCGATACGGCCCTGAAGCCTGTCGCTTTCTTCGATGTCGATCTTGATCTGCTCCTTGAGATCTCCGATGCTGGATCCTGTTGCTGACATGTTGAACAGACAGTTGGATGTGTTACGCTTGACGTTGTGTTGGTAGAATTTGGTGATATTGGTGGATTGTCGTTGGTTGGTGGAATGCTTCAGGAAAAGGTAAAGGAAAGAAACAATGGGCAAGGCTATATGCTAAAATGCAGGGGGCACATGGCCATGCCACGTCAGTGTCAAGCATTGAACGCCATCATGTACACTGTGACTATCATACACCTATCTCCAGCAAACACACCAGCGCACAAATGCTCGAGTGACCAGTTCGTAGACCGATCAGCACCACGAGACCCCGGGATACCGCCACAAGGTCATACGTTCAGAGGACTTTAGATCCTCGTGGCGCCGCCCATAGTCAGCTCCTTCACCCTCTTCGTAAGCTTAGCGAGCTCGGCCTCCGTCTTGATACTGCTATACAGCCGCCGCTTCTCCTCGGTCTCAAGCGTTTCCTTGTATAGAGCGACCATCTCGATGAACTCACTAGCAGCAGTCTCGCTGCCGGGGTTCCGGTCTGGGTGAAGGCGACGCTGGCATCTCTTGAAGGCTCTGTAAACTGTCAGCTAATCAACCTAGCCTAAATTAGGTGGTGATCGTTCTCACTTTTGCACTTCCGCCATCGATGCATCGGGAGGTACGCCCAATATCTTATAAATACCTTTAGCGTCTGCATTGGCGACGAGCCCTTCGTCGTCCCGCTCTTGTTCGTGGACAGCGTTGGCGCTCTGTTGTTCGGATTCATGGAAGGGCTCCGGGCTTGCTTGTGTGTTACCTGTCTTCAACTCAGACAGAGGCGCAGAACCTGGGCTTGCGGCTTTCACCCGAGGCTGACTTCTGGCAATCGGGTGTGCCGTCGGTGATGTTGGCGTCGATGTTGGCTGTAGCACCGGTGCAGTTTGCTGAGGCGCAGGGGAGGATGCTCCATCCGGCACCGCCTTCTTCTTTGAAGGGACCAACCATTTGCCGTTCCTCCAGATTGCACCCTCCCGAACATTCTCCGCGTCAACTTTCATGATCCCATACTTGGCCTCCCACTTCTTCTTAAAACTGCGTGTGAATCTCGTGGATTTGGTCGCCAAGGCTGACCAATTGATAGAGCTGCTGCATGACCTCTTTCTCCTCTTTCGTAGGGTTGTTGATCTCCTCCATCTGATCAAGCTTGGCGTTGTAGTTGGTGATGGATGACTCTGACCAGTTGATGATGTTGTTACGATCGGCCTTCGTGATCTGCTCAGGGGCAAGCTGTAGGCGGTAGAATCGGGCTTTTTCGAGTTTGTACGTCTCTATGTCGCGAGCGACCTGCTCCCGCAAGGTGTCAATGTTGAAGCTTGGGTCCATGATGTAGTCTTACAATGGCGCAGCGAGGTTCTAGGAAAATCTGTTTGGACTATCAGGTTCTTTGGGAAATAGTAGCAGAAAGGCGTAGGCTGAACGGATTGCGTAGAAGTATGGAGCGTACTGCAAAGTTAACGGTGGCGCTGAAATACTGTCTGAGAATCTTACGTGGCGAATCTGCATGCATTTACTGTATGCTGTAGCTGCATCTGCCTATGTACTGCGGGTCAATCGTACTACTGCAGCTCGGTATAACGGACATGCCACGCTCCCTCGTGAAGGCTGTGGTGCCCGGGACGTCGTGGGACGCTGGGACTTGCGTGCCCCCATTTATGGAAGGCTCATGAAGAGCTTCAGCATCTTCGGGTAGTTTGGAGTTCCTAATCCAGTGACCGGGTCCTTTGGTGAGGGTCAGCAGATGTTTCAGACACTTCCAAGGGTGTTGACTGTGATGATGCTTACCCAACCACGTGCGCAGGAGAAGCCGTCGGTGCCGCAGCCGGGATTCGTGCCATTCACTATGTCGTTCAAGACTTCGGGGTGGCTATAAAGCGTAGGGTTGATGAAGCCAACGGGACCCTTGCCTGCCTTGATCCGCTCCTCGTTAATCCTAGTAACAAGTGCTGCAAAGATCGGAGATGATGCGCTTGTGCCGCCTTCAAGTGTGAAGTTGCCGCCGTTGTACACAGCGATGTTGTCTCCGTTGGCGGCTACGTCGGGTATGCCACGGCCATTGCGGTTGTAGATACCGGCAGTGCCGTTATATTCGCCGTTGTAGTAGTACGGGTATGGCGGGTTATAGTCCGCGAAGTAGGTTGCAATAGACGACGATTGATAGTCTGGAATCGGAAAGATATTTGAAAAGCCGCCGCCAGACGAGAAGGCGCTGCGGTAGGGGTGACCGGCGGGGTCATTGACTGCAGACTCCGGTTCGAAGACGGTGCGGCCGGGGTAGACCTTCGTGGCACCGACATTGGTAAGCCATGGGCAGCTATTTGGCTGAGTGGGCGAGAACACTGTCCCGTCACGAAGACAACCATTCGCTGCACCATCGCCAGGAATGCCGCCTACGCCAGTGTCGCCACTGGCTACAAATATCGAGACGCCCTGGAGGCCAAGCTTGAGGAACTCTGAAAGCAATAAGTGTGAGGTTAGCGACTGTCCTGAAATGTCATCGAATGTCTAAGATGCCTAAGATGGCCTGTAGGCTCTTTTTTTCGTGATCTGGTTTCATGATGAGACTTGTGCTGGTGAGATTTGTGCTGGAGAGATTTGTGCTGGAGAGATTTGTGCTGGTGGGAAGTGTGCTGGTGAGATTTGTGCTGGTGAGACTTGGCTGTGAGGTTGCAATGGTAAGGTTTCGTTGGTGGAGGATACATACCATTGCATTGGCGCTGCTGGTAATAAGCTGGTAGATCTTGTTCCTGCTCACCATACGAAATGGAGATGACGTTAGTAGGCTTGTAGACGCCACACATGAGCTGGCCTGTGTATCCATTTGGATCTGGATAGATGGGATCGAGTTCTGGGTCGTTCCCGGTCTCTCCATACGCGGAATATGTGCAATATGACTAGGCACCATGTCAACAAAGTTCACTGGTCCGATATCTGTGAGGATCTTACGCCGTCGATTGCGTCCAGGAAGGTGTTGAAGATACCGGTCGCGTTGCTGTACCCCTCGGCGTAGTACCTAGACCACTTTGTAAGCTCACATGTGCTCTCGTCTGGGCTGCAATCAAGACAACTTACAAATCATCTGTCTGGTACAACGTCGTCGTCTGGGGGTAGATAATGGGTATCGCCAGCTCAAAGTCTAGATCACTCTCACCACCAGCTTCGCTCGTGTTGACTGGAGCTTGGCCTCCATCGATGGAGTCTAGAGTCGGGTGCGTTCCGTTTGGAATGTATGAAGTGAAGTTTGTAAAGAAGCTGTTGAGGTCTTGCTGTGAATAGAAGTCTCCTTCCTCGAAGATCCCCATCGTGTTGTTCGGGCTGACTTCCGCATCTGGTGACAATGGCTTGAAGTCGTAGAGAGCCTGAAGACAAGTCGGAGTAATAGCTATATCGCAGGTATCTAGCTCGCTATCGTTCTTCGGCATGTAAGGAAATGGGTGGTGCTTCGGTGGCTGCCAACCAGGTGGGCCTCCATGGCCAGGACCTCCATGATGACCGAGTTGCCAGCTTCGCTTCTTCAGATCAGAAGAATGCACATGGATGCCCTTGACACCTGGTGTGATGTAATCCACATGTTCACCGAGATCAGACGGAACATGATACTGATCGCAAGCAATTGAGACTCTGCCAGAAGCTTCATGGTGATGTTCGCGGTATTCAGTATGAAGCAAAGACTCCAGTTCCGCAACAGAAGCGTCGAATGCAAGCCAGGCCTTGTTGTCCGTATGTGTGATTCGCTTGTTCTCACCAAGAATAGACGAGACCCAGTCCCGAACGGCCGCCACGGAGTCGTCAGAAGGCGCAAAAGTTTCGATGATTTCCTCCTGAGTCCAATGCTGGCCGTATTTCTCACTGACCGGATGACTGACATCCATGAGCCAGCCTTGAGCCTTCGCTAACGCATCCTTGCTTTGCGTGAGCCCAATCCTCACTGGCACTTTGATATGAGAAGCTACTCTGTCACGCCTCTCCCATGATCCAGTTCCAATGGATTCTCGCTTTTCGTGAACAACATGAGTAGCAGGGACTACTCTCGAGGTAACTATATCTGCGGTCAGTGCCGCGAGAAGGGGGAGGGCAAGACGCATGTTGTCCGAGTGGAAGTGTGCGGATGCGGATTTCAGCAGGTGAGGTTTACTTCACCTTATATAGACGCCTTCGATCTATTGATGGAGCAAACATACTCCGGGATGGACATGCTTGGAACGCAGATCAACGCGAGACTATGGCAGAGTAGGCAGTTGAACCGTCCTACATCTTGCACTAAGATACACGGCTCAGGTAGCATGCGTAATCCAGCGAACGAGCAGCGAGCATTCCACAGTAAGTGAACAAGGACAAGATGCAACCATGGTCCATGCAGGTACGACAAAGCCGATGCGGTGGAGCGAAAAAGGTCGCAGATAAGAGTCCGATAGCGCGTTTGGAAGCTAGGACGAGCGAGGCAGGTGAGGCTTGTGACGATGCTTTCGTCTCGTTTTGAGCGTACGGAACAAGAGGTGTGGACAGTCGAGGCGGCTTTGAAGTTAAAATGGTATCCCCTGACCTTGGCTAGAAGAGTTTGGTGTGCAGAAGAGAAGGGTGTCTGCCGCGGGCGGATGTCAGCCCCCCAAAAGTCACTCCGCAGTGGGAGGACTCGCAGTGGCGGCGCGACCCTGGCGCTCGAACACACAAACCTTCTTGCCTCGAGCGTGCTTCCATGCCCGATACACCATGGACCGGATCCATGGAGCTCGTTCTGCCGTCAGCTTTCCTGTGGTGAGAACGTAGTCACACTGCAAAGCGTAGTGGGCAGCAGGAAACATCCAGGCCAGTCAAACTTCCTCCGACGACACCGGCTTCTTGCCATCACTTGTACGGCCAGCGATTGAATCAAAGACGGGAGTAGGATCAAGCGCCCTAAAGCCTAACCGATTCATGCCGCCGCGGCAGCTTGTCCTACTTCAAAGCTGTAGGCGTTGCTTGCGGCGATATAAAGTATCTGCCATTGCACACTTGCGTTCCCTCCTGCTCACACACACGCATCTTCACCTCATTTCTTTCTAGATATCTAAATCAGAAAAATGACTCAATACAGCCTCGCCATCATCGCCTTCGCTGCGGTCGCCATGGCGCAGAGTGCTAGCAACCTAAACCCTCAGCTCACCATTGCCTCCTGCAGTGCCCTCTCATGCCCAAGCAATTATACGACCGCCGGCGTCTGCAGTCAAGATGACACAGGGAACGCATAAGGCGTCGGTATGGTCTCTAACGCGGTCAACACATCCGAAATAAGCCTTTCCTACACCCTCGTCGACGGTGGACCCTTGGGCTCTCTCGAGTTCCAGCCCGGATACGACTGGACAACGCTCACCCTCTACGCCGGCGCAGCTTCTGTCTCCGATCTCTCCAACCAATCTCCAAGTTGCGCCCTGATGTTTCAATACCAAGACCAGACGTTCCCCGAATACTCGACTTCAGACTCTACCCCAACCAATACGACCCAGTGTGCGGACCGCTTCGGTGGCAGCTGCCTCAGCACCTTCACAGAATTAGTAGCCAATTTCGAGTACTCCGACAAAAACAATCTCCCACGCTGTCAGGCCTTGGCACAATACGTCGAGCAGAACGTCACGAGCGGATACTGTTCTTTCTTCGGGCCACTGATAAGCGTGACGGGAGGCGCCATACTTGGCCCAGATGTCAATACTTACCCGGCAGACTTCTACGGCGGCTACTCTTATACCTCCTGCTCGCCTGTTATTCCGGAGACGTATCGTCTGTACCGAGTCCTGTCTGCGAGGCAGATCTTGCGTACCGAGTCTGGCACTGATGATGTCAATATGGGTGGGAGGGCTGGATATGCCCCCGTTGTTAGTGTACTGTTTGATGGCAATGACGGCCAGAGGGCTAGTGTGCAGGTTTTGTGTATGCAGACGTATACTCCATCAGGAGCAAGATTGCCCATTGAGCAGAGGGGATACCAGAGCGGTGGGTGATGTGCAAAGAAGGGAGTGCTGGATCGTGGAAGATGGCGCTGTTTTCTTTGCTTGCGTTGCTCGCATGATGTAAGCTATGATTGGATTACAACTCCATAGTCTGAATGTGAGCAGATTGTTCTTTGAAGCATGCAGTTCATTTCGTGCCTTCATATGCCCTCAGGGCCGAAAAGACTGAGCACCGGCTCTCGGTTCCTGTGTTCCGAATGCCACGAGGCTGGCTGCGAACCCTCGCACGGGCCGCTCGGTGGATGCCAGGCGCAACCTCAAAAGATATAGGTACCAGACGGAAAGCCACCATATGAGGTGTATAGCACTGTGAATGGGCATGCTGACCACGAGGCCGTAACGCGAGCATTGCGACCTTGCACAATCGTATCAGTCGTGCAACGAAATCGCGTGCGAATTGCTCCAGTAGTTCGGCGCATTAGGAGCGGTTGTCGTAGGGCTGAACTTGTGGCTGAAGAGGCGCCAACGTCCCGCGAACCGCCTGGTTTCGCGGGCACGCCGGTCATCATCCCATTTCTTCTTCTCGCTGCCTGCGTGAACCGGTGAGGCAGTAATTGCGCAGCGTGAGAGGCCTTCGATTGAGATTCATGGTGTTGTTTGTTTTGTTCGAGAGAAAAAGTAAACAGCATTGAAACGACGTGCCGGACTTCTCGGTAAGCAATCCGCCGGCAGATCGCCTCCACTATTCACGTGCCGCGCAAGTGTCAGCACTCTCGAACTTGGGCCATTAAGCCCTGACAACGGTCAAAGAGAGGTCAGAGGGAAAGCAACGAGGGGTGTAGTCGCACGGGCAGAACAAAGAGCTTGGGCTGGTCACAGCAAGGTTGGCGATGACGTGAGCGATAACATTGGCTGTCTTCCCATGCATGTTGGTGGACACGGGAGAGGAGAGAGTGCATGAGTGAGGAGAGATGATTGCGGCAGCGAATGCGCGACAGAGATCAGCGAGCAATAGAGCAGGCACTCCGGACGAGTTCTCGGGAAACGCGACACCACCTCCAACGTCCACCGCGTTTAGAGGTGGGCACGGTCTCGCGGTGCCGACAGGAATTGTGCTGAATGATATACCAGGAGTGGGGTACGGTGACGAGAGGTCGCTGTTTAGACCACAGGCTGCTGGTGCGAACAGCCCATATCCGAGCTTGGCCGGCGCGCCGAGTCCAGCACCGTACTCTGCGTCGCCCAGGCCAAGAGCACATACGTTCGCGGATGCGACCATGCAGGCGGCGCAGCAGCAAGAGCAGTATAGGCGCGGTACACCCGTGACTCCAGGTGGCGGCGTGCCTCAAGGACACAATGCGTGGAACATGCCCGGCCAGCGGCATGTATCTGAGCAGCAGCAGCGAGGTGGGCAGTACATACCGCCTCCACCGCCTCCGCAACTAGTGCAGACGCCGGGACCGCAAGGCATGCAGCTACCTGGACCTCCGCCAAGGCCACCGATGAGTGCAGCTGGGCAAACGCATATGATGATTCCACCTCCGCCGAACCAGCCCGGATATGGCCAATGGGGCCGACATCCTCAGACATATCCTCCACCGCCGCATATGCACAACAGGGAACACAGAGCGTACGATCCCATGGCGTACTCGGAGTACATGCAACTCCCACCTTTGCCACCTGCGGATCAGCCTTTAACTTCGGCAACTTATATACCAGGTGGCGAGAGCTTCGGTCCCGGCGTCGGCATACCGCCATTGCACTCCTCACAGGGCGGACAACTACAGCCACCCGAACGGCCTACTATGCAACAGCAACACAGTTACTATCGCGGTGCATCGAATGACTTCTCGACCAATGACATGCCGCCGCCGAACATACAGCAGCAGAGATATGGTGGCCATGGGACCTACAACCACGACCAGAACCAGAATCAGAACCATAGTTGGCTCACCAACCAGCAGCAGTATCACTCTTACCAAGCACCTCAGTCGCATCCGCAACCTGTCCCCACGCCACCTCAGCAAAGCAACTACCCGCCTCCAACTCCTACAACCGGACGACAAAAAGCGCTCATCTTGCCGGCTCCCGAGACGCAAGCCCACCCATCTCCCGCGACACAGCAGAATCCGCATTCGTTCAGTCACCGCGCGCCATCGAACAAGGATGCTGGAGACGACTCCGCCTCGCAAGGTAATCGCGAGCACTCCTCCTCCGGTGAGACGCCTGCAAGTCCCTCTGATCAAAACTGGCCACTTGAGCGTGTGCAGATATGGCTCGCCGCACACAACTTCAGCAAAGAATGGCAGGCCGCTTTCCGGCATCTAAACGTTCATGGAGCTCTGTTTCTCGATATTGGCAGAGTCGGCGGGCAGCGGAATATCGGATTCATGCCGCAGACTGTCTTGCCGCAGATTGCGCGGGAGTGCACTGCTAATGGTATTCTGTGGGATCAAGCTAGAGAAAGGGAGGAAAGTAGGAGGATCAGGCGGTTGGTAAGGGATGTGCTCAAGAATGGCGGTGGTGATACGCCGGCCACCGCGAACGGATCGAGCAGTACCACGAGCTTGCCGTTGCATAACAGGAGACAGAGTAGCCAGTTCTTGAACTCTGCTTCCGCGGGTACCGATGGTGGAGTGGAGAACTCGCCGAACATGGCAAGGCAGGAGATGAGCGCGTTTGGATCGACACCGACGACTGCTGATGCCGACTCGCCGGGCCGGAGTATGCCGTCCATGCCTATTGCTCAACGACGGACCTCTGGGCAGAGAGCTGTAACGCTGGATGTACTTTCTCGGTCTGTGGACGAGAACGGTAGAAGTGAGTTTTCGAAGGGAGCGCTGAGCTCGTTGGGAGATATACCGAGACGGCATAGCCCGAGCGCGAGCGGTGAGTTTGCGCTGGGTGGTGGGCGGCAATATGCTGGGAGTCCGCAACACAGCCCGGGACTTCCTGGTGTCAAGCCAGTTCCGGCGGGGATAGCGAGTAATAGGTACTATGGCCATTTCCGGAACGTGAGTGCCAGCAGCGAGACGAATATCCCTAGTAACCTCTCACCTGGACCTGGACGGCATAGTGGAGGGCAGACACCTGGTACGCGGGACGTAGATGGAGCGTTTGCGAAACCACTACCTCAAGACAATAGCCGGCGGAACGGTGGTGAGGGGTCAAGACCAGCAGTCCTGGAAGCGAATGGCAGGCATAGCAGTGATACGCCGGCTAGTGCCAAAGAGCACAAAGGTTTCCTATCGAAGTTTAGGCGCGATAAGAAGAAGGATGAAGCGGAGCATACGGGCGATGACACGAGTCCGGCTTCGCCGCAAGCTACACGCAATCTGCCGTATGGTAAGCTCACGAATGCGTCGTCTGAGACGTCCCTGGCTGAGCGACCACCGAGCCGGAAGAACGGGCATGTCAATGCGGATTCTGCGGATATGATCCCGCTGATGCCGCAAGGTCGGTCTGTGGCGCGCGATTCTGAGAAGAAGTTCATCTTTGTCACGCCTGACGGCTGGAACTATCGGCTCATTGATATTTCGGATGTTGAATCTGCGGAGCAGCTGCGGACGGTGATATGCTATAACCTCGGAGTGCTTGAGAGCCCAGAAACCTCGATCTTTATCACTAGCCCAGGTCAAGCTGAACATGATGAGCCGCTTACGGATCAGTTGCTTATGGCTGCGGGGACGAGCAAAGCGGATCTCGCGGGGAGTTTGAAGTTATTCCTGCGGGCACCGGGTATGGGCGGCATGGCTCCGCCGCCGGAGAGCGCTGGGCTAGGCTTGGGCTTCCCGCAGAGTCCCTTCGGAAGGACGACGTTCGCGGGTAAGCCGATGGATGATGAGACGTATGCGAAGCTTGAGGGCGGTGTGGGATCGCCGAGTACGATACGGTCGGGAGAGAGTACGCTCGTGCCGGAGAAGCTGCAGGGTGTTCCGCGCCTACCGAAGGATGACCATGATGGCGGAGCGCGCAATGAGCTTGCCATGAACGAGTTCCGTGTGATGCAGGAGAACATGCTACGGCAGGACTTGGAGAGGCTGCCGGATGAGCAGCGCAAGGCGCTTTTGGAGGCTAAAGCGGAGGAGCATAGGAAGGAGATGGAGCGAAAGCAGAAGGAGTATTTTGCACAGCAGGACAGACGGAGAAGTAAGCAGCTTTATGGGAAGAAAATCCATGATTTTGATCATCCTGAGCCGAGGGAGCCACCTATCTTGGGGGATAGACCTACGTCTTCCGGTTCGGGTGACTTCGAGAGGAAGCTTAACTTGGAGCCTCAGCGACCTGTGCCGCCAGTGCCTGGTCCTACTGCTACGCTTGTAAAGGCCAATAGTCTGACGAAGAAGGGCGCTCCTGCGAATGCAGCGAGGACGAGCTGGCCCAACAGGAAGGAGGAGCCGTGGAAGAGGATCTCAAGCGGGTCCATACCCGAAGAGGAAGGCAAACAGCAGCAGCGGCCGAACAGTAGAGGTATTGGTGCGGCTTTGGCTGGGGCTGGACGGGCTGCTGCGGCTGTGGGTGCGGCGACGCCTGGAAGTACGCCGGCCGCGTCTAGTGGGTTGCAGAAGAGTATGACGGCGCCCGACCTAGAACATCCGGCAGCGAGGACGCAGCAGAGGGCGTTGGCCAGGATTGACTTCAATGGGATCAACGGCGGACGGCGGCAGAGCCCAGGCGCAGGCTCGCCTAGAAGTCCATTCACGATGTCGAAGGGTGGGCAGCAGTTCAAGGTGCCTGAGTATGATGATGGTGAGGAGGCGGAGGAAGACACGCTCAAGGCTAATGGCAGGCCGAACTTGTCACTGCGCACGCCTTCGAACCCGCATATCACTAAGCTGAGGTCCGACAGTAGTGGAGGGAGGCACAGTCCGGACCTCAGCCCAAGCTCGCAGCATCCCTCTGGTCACCTCAATCGCGCGCAGAGTAAACGTGGCCCCAGCTTTGAGTTGCCTGCGCAGCAAGTCAACTTTGCGCCTTCGCCTGCTATGGTCGAAGAGGAGAGCGAGGACGACGACGACTCGGATGACGGTCTGTTCGCTATCCCGCTTGCGAATAAGAGTAAGCCGGGCAAGCCGCAGAGCGCGTTGACTCCGGCATCTTCCACAGCGAAGGCGGAGAGGGTACTTGGCATAGGGAAGCATTCTCCTGAAAGTAGTCGGTCGCCCAATCGACCGGAGCTGAGGCTGAAGACGAGTCGGAGTAAGGTCAACTTTGACTCGCCGCAGTTGCCAACAATGGCCGAGCTGGGATTGGGCAGCAGCGCGATCGAGGATGGCGAGGCAAAGGTTCCGGATATCCAGCGTCATGCTCCTGATTCCGCATCCACGAATCAATGGTCTGCCGACTCACCAGACGAGCTCAACAAGTTCGGGAGGCGGGAGAGCTTTGCGAGCGATATGTGGGCCAATCGCCCGCCTGCTGAGGGCATCGTGGAGCACCTTGACGACTTCTTCCCGAACGTGGATCTGGATCAACCAATGGGTGAGCCTGCTGAAGAGGGCGCGGAAGCCAGCAGCCCTGTGTCCACGGCTGTGTCTACGGACAAGTCGATGCTGAGTACCAAAGGTTCTTCATCTGAGTTGCACAGCCGGAGCGTGACACCGATGTCAAGTGCTGATGAGGCGGACACGCTCGGTAGCGATGAGAGCACCCTCAAGCGAGGCGATGTTGGCTTCCACTCTGTTGCGCAGCGAAGTATGCGCAAGTCGGGTGGTTTGGGACGCACGAAGAGTATCCGCGATGTGGTCAAGAACAACTACAACCTAGTTGGTGGACAACAGCATCCCTCGACCTCGTCTATTGGTTCTAGTCGCGCACCGAGCGTTAGCGGCGGCATGCAGAATCCGCTCCTCAACAGAGTCAGCACGCTCAGAAGTGACGCCGCGGCCGGTATCGTACGGCGCAAGAGTACCAAGATGTTTGGCGCGAGGATCGAGCAAGTCAAGCCTTCGCGTGGGAGCAGGCTCATAACCAACCTTGAGACCATTCCGCAAGATACCATTCCAGAGGCCAATGTACAGCATGCGACTAAGCTACCCCTAGACCGGCAGCCAACGTTCAAGTGGATGCGTGGTCAGCTTATTGGCAAAGGCACGTTCGGCCGGGTATACCTTGGTATGAACACCACCACTGGTGAGCTGCTCGCTGTCAAGCAAGTTGAAGTCAATCCGAAACTGCCCAACACAGACCCTGGCAAAATAAGGGAGATGGTGAAAGCGCTCGACTTGGAAATCGACACCATGCAGCATCTCGACCACGTCAACATCGTACAGTACCTCGGTTGCGAGCGCAAAGAATACAGCATCAGTATCTTCCTGGAGTACATCTCTGGTGGTAGTGTTGGTTCCTGCCTTAGGAAGCACGGCAAGTTCGAAGAGCCTGTTGTTTCGTCTCTTACGCGGCAGACACTGCAAGGGCTGTCGTACCTGCATAGCGAAGGCATTCTGCATCGTGATCTCAAGTCAGACAATCTTTTGCTTGATCTAGACGGCACTTGCAAGATTTCGGACTTTGGTATCTCGAAACGGTCGGCTAATCCGTATAACAACGACATCACGAACAGCATGCAAGGGTCCGTGTTCTGGATGGCGCCTGAAGTCATTCGCGCCCAGTCACAGCCAACGGGAGGTGTGTCCGTCGACGGTAATGTGTACGTTGACAACACCAACAAAGGCTACAGTGCTAAGGTCGACATCTGGTCGCTTGGCTGTGTGGTGCTCGAGATGTTCGCTGGACGTCGGCCGTGGAGCAAGGAAGAGGCCATCGGTGCGATCTACAAGCTAGGCAGTCTCAACCAAGCGCCGCCTATACCGGACGACGTCAGTGCTGTCGTCGGTCCAGCGGCGCTGAGCTTCATGTACGATTGTTTTACGATGTGAGTATACCCCTTATCCCAACAGTTACTCGAAGACACAGCTAAAAATATACTCAGTGACCCCGGCGAGCGACCAACAGCCGAGACGCTCCTCCGCGCGCCCTTCTGTATCTTCGATCCGAACTACAACTTCCTCGATACTGATCTGTATGCGAAGATCCGCGGCGCGTTCTAGGGGCATGCATATTTCTTGGCTTTGCAAACTTCAAGGCGCATGGCGTTGGTTGATGGGTGGTTCTCACCAAGCGTATACCCTGTGTACTAGAGTCTTCTTTTAGGTTTCGATGGCATTGTATAGAAGCCACGAACGTATGATTCACGATCTGGGCATGGCGCTGACAAGCTTTTGAGTAGTAGTTGTATGGGGAATCTCCTGAGCTTTTAGATTGTGGATCGTCTGGATGTCGATACCATACCTCTGCAGGGTGACGTAGCTGATATGCACGGTGCAATCCTCCTCCAATTCAGCCTTTCCTTGGCACACGCGATACAAAGCTGAGACAGTTGCTGATGATATAGATGTGTAGACGTAGGACAGCCTGAGTTTTGGCGCTTGAGACACGAAGTCAATTTGGTGCTGCACGTTAGCACGCCGATGACACTCACTGTGTGGTCCAGACGATTAGAATCCAGGAGGTACTCTGAGCCGGCAGCTCAAAATGTCCGGAACGGAGGCGAGACTGAAAGCAGCAGACGACTACGCATACTCATCGCTGGGCAGCGACAAATTCCGCCTCCTCCATATTCTGCCTATCCGTTCCAACAACGAGAACTTGGTCGAATGCGAGCTTTCACACCATGACTTTCCAAATGAAGGCAGCAGTACCCTAAGCTATGTCGCGTTATCATACACGTGGGGCGCTGTCTCCGGCGGTCAGGATGTCTTGATCAACAGCAAGCGTATGTACACTCGCCCGAACCTATACGCTAGTCTCATAAGCTTGAGGCACCATGGCCTGTCAAGATACGTCTGGATCGACGCCATTTGCATCAATCAAGACGACAATGACGAGAAGAGCATCCAAGTCCGGAGGATGGATCAAGTCTACTCCAAAGCGGAGAAAGTGGCTATCTGTCTCCCAGCGGACGATGGAACCGACGCAGTCTTTGGCGCCCTGGAGTATTTCAGTAAGCACTACGACCATGGCATCAACCACGTCGCTAACCCGCAACCGCACGCAATGCATCAGGCAGCCCAATGGCTCGCCCGTAACTCTTACTTCGCTCGGATGTGGATCATTCAGGAGAACGAGCTGGCCACTGATCGAGTGCTGCTGTCCGGAGACAAACAGATCCCTTTCCTTTACGTCGAGCGTCTGGTGGCCGAGAGTCAATTCGTAGTACCAAGAGACGTCGACCGGGTAAAGTACTCCGCAATGCTCCATGGGTCTGGCCTCCTGACCGTCACCGGAGGGACGCCCGTCAACCTGAAAACCAAGAAAGGACCGCCTGCTCCCATTCTCTTCAATGCGCTCGTGCGGTATGCGCAGCAGCAGTGCTACGATCGACGTGACAAGATCTTCTCGTTGCTAGGATTGCGGGAAATGCAGAAGCCGAGAATTCAGACTGTATGTCGAGTAGACTACAATCGCCCGCTCGAGGAGTTATTCTTTGACGTCTTGGAGTGGTTTGAAGGATCGCCTGCGCTCACGGAGAGGCACCAGACGCATTTACAACGATACAGTATCCTACAGGACAACCTCGGACCGGTAGGCGACCTGCTTGTTGAATGCACTCTGCTCCAGCAGCCGAGAATCTTGTCGCTCGAGGAGTACAAGTATCGAGTGAGACTTGAGTCGGGGAAGGTCGCAATACTTCCTGTTGCACTGGCAGACGCCGACTACGAAGGCACAGTCTCGTCCGTCGAGGGTCTTGATGATCGCGAGAAAGCCATGGCTGCTATCGGAGCTCCTTGGTGGGGAGACCTCGGACGCCAATGAGAGCTTCCTCAATGCCATTGAGCGCAATCCTCTATCTGGAAGGATAGTGTTCGGCTTCCCTCCAGGCCAAGAAGAGGCTGCTGCGGACCACCTCCAGCAGCGTCATGGACCATCACCGACGAGAGAAGGCTGGTCCAGGATCGAAACCTCGACCGGCGGGTGGGGCATAGCAAGCCCAGGCATCGTAGTTGGCGACAGGATCTACACCGTCGCCGTCGCACATACCCAGAACAAGTCTCCAATTTCGTACACAATCATCCTCCGAGGCAGGGCAGGGGCAGTCTCTATGGCAGTCAGCTATGCTATGGATCATCTCGGCTTTCAAGACCCTAGCCGCAGTCTACTGACGAGGGATTTGGTTGCGCCAATGGGTCCGCGATGGAAGAAAGAAGACCGCCTGCCCGCCATTCGAGTGGCGATGGATCCTGCGACTGCCATGCGAATCACGTCGCCACATGGTCTTCGTACTCTCGGACATGGGTGGCGAACCAAGGAGAAGCCGCAGTGGTAAGGGAAGGTCGAGCGTGTGTCCATGGCACGCTGATGCTGAGTTTCGGCGACGGTGGTCTCGAGGCGGCAACGACTCCGCTAACTCCACTACTGACAGTTGTCCGATTGCCAACTGCCGACTATACAGATCATCTGTCTGCCAAGCACAAGAATGCGCACTGGCGCATGGGAACCGAGTTGAAGGGTCCATGGGCTCCGATGCCGCATTTGCTCAAACGGAGAGCGATTCCGTCAAGGCCTGACATCGCTGCTGCACCAGCCAGCCATCCGGAATCACAGTCGGGCGCTCTGGCTGGTATCAGTCGCGTAGATACGTTCTGCTTCTCTGACATCTGCCTCCAGATCATGCTCCCATATCCACTGCTGCTTCGTTGCCAGCTTCTTCTTCAGCTTATCCCAATCATCTCCGATACCAGGTGCTTGCAGGTCGTACAGCCAGCCACTGTCGTACGCCGCTTTCACCTGCGCCTGCGATCTGGGTCTCCGGACCTTATCGAAGGCTGCGAATGCTCGCGGTATATCTGCGCTGTTGTAAACGTGAGCCATCACCCTGCTCATCACCAATGCATCTTCGATCGCTTGCCCGGCTCCAGCACCGTTGTGTGGCGTCGAGGCATGAGCAGCATCGCCGAGTATACATATCCGGTTTTTGTAGTACGTCGGAGCTGGCAGATGGTTGAACAGCGCCCAGATGTCAGGTTTCTGCATCAAGCTAAGGATCTGCTTGGTAGCGTCTACCCACCCATCAAAGTCACGTTCCATAGCCTCCCTGTCCAAAGGCTTTACCCACTCTGGGTCCTCCCATTGCCCGTCTGCCTTCGTACCGAATGCCACAACGTTCATGGTACGCCCGTCTTCGATAGGAAACGTGAGAATATGCCCTCCGTGACCGAGATACATCTGGCTATTCCTCGCTAGCTCGTCGCCCATAAGCGCAGCTGCATCGTCCATTGGGATAAGCCCGCGGTATGCGTACTTCCCACTGAAGATGGCGTTAGCAGCTGGATGGTCTTTGCCGATCACTGCATGCCTCATCTTGCTCTTGATGCCGTCGCATCCAATGGCCGCCCTGTGCTTCGCCTCTGTCCCGTCCGCGAAGCGTAGAACCACATGGTCGCCTTTGTCTTCCACGTCATCTAATCTCTTCCCGAAGTGTGCTACGTCCTTTGGCACCAATGCCACCAGCTCGTCCAAGAAGCGCGCTCTGTGTACACTTGACTGCCCAGTCTCACACCACAAGTCGAAAAAGCGTGTCCCGAACTTGCTACTCTTGTCCTCGCCTTTGCGGAAGGAGAACCAGAAGTTCTGTCTGTCAGGCCATCCATTGTTCGTCTTACACTTGAGAAAGCCATCATGAATCGCTGGGTCTATGAGCTTCATAGCCCTTGCGGCATTGGGTCCCAGTGAGACGCCTGCGCCTATCTCCGCAAAGCTGGGAGCTGCTTCGTATATCTCAACCGGTACGCCGTGGTGTAGCAGACCAATCGCTGTAGTGAGACCACCTATACCGCCTCCAACCACAGCGATGCTGTACTTCCTGTCCGGGTTTATGTCGTATTTAGGCGCCATGGTTCTTCAAGCAGTGATTAAAACAGGTATATTCTTCTGACGGTATGGCAGAGAAGGCCTATGAAATTTCGTGGACGAGACAAAACGAGAGTACAGGATAGAAAGATGCAACTTCCTTCGGAAGCGTTTGTGAGAGACGATACTTACTCAGGCCTGAAAACGCTGATGCCCATCCTCCTCCTCCTCAGATCGTCACTCTGTGGTGAGGAGAAGGTCATGGGGATTTCGGTCTCGGCACATGCGAAGCCCTTGAGCCGCTGCTTTGGTCCAGATCGTAGTGACACAAACACCAACGCAGCATCTTCAGCGTCGTGCTGGGCTCGCCTCGTCTGTGACTTGATCATGTCGATGGAGCATAAGGAGCTGGTAATGTATCGGATTCTACTTCAGCCACCGAGCTCGGTGCCCGAACCGTTGAATCTGCTTACCGGCCGGAGCTCTTGTACGCCGAATGTAACATGTCAGCTAGTAGGTCTTTCAACTCTTAGATGCACACCTTTTCCATTCTTTCCAGCGTCCTCCTCGTCGACTCCCATACGACTGATCCCAAAAGACTGGACCGAGACAGCAAAGGAGGCCAAGCGAACACGACTACCGCAAAACGAGCTCCCTGGACACCTGTCGTGCAACGATGACAGCGACACCTGCATCAAGAGGGCAATCGCCTCTGCCTCCAGAAGATACCCTCGGGCTCCCGCGCATACTCTGCCTACACGGCGGTGGTGTGACCGGCGAGGTCTTCCGCATGCAAGCCCGCTCCTTGATCAAATACCTACCCGACTTCCGTCTGGTCTTCGCAGACGGACCCTTCTACTGCAACCCTGGACCCGGCATCGTGCCTGTGTATGAAGACTGTGGGCCCTTCAGACGATGGCTGAGGTGGCTACCCGAGCACCCAGAAATCGATGACGAGAGCGCGATAGAGGAGGTCATGTACAATATCAATACCGCGAAGGACGAAGACGAGGGTACAGGACCATGGGTAGGGCTCATGGGCTTCAGCCAAGGCGCGAAGCTGTCGGCGAGCTTGCTGTATGATCAACAGATACGGATAGAGAAGGCGGGAAAGGCGGATACGGATTATAAGTTTGCTGTTCTGCTTGCTGGGAGGAGTCCGTTGGTGAGCTTTTCGGAGTACAGCAAGAGTCCTGCATGCGTGGCAGCTGGTGAAATCAGCGAAGGCTTCAACTATGAGGGCGAGAGTCCGCACATACTGCGGTTGCCAACACTGCATGTTCACGGCTTGAACGATCAGGGTCTACATCTACATAGGAAGATGCTGAAGCAGTACCACGATCCCAGCACTGCGACGGTCATTGAGTGGGACGGAACCCACAGAGTGCCAATCAAGAAGACGGACGTCGAGCCGATCACGCAGTGGATCTACAAGACATCCAGGGAGCAGGGTGTAAATGTTTGAGCTGCATTGGCAGTTCGGGGTCTATGTACAACATCTAGCTCGCAGGTTACGGACAGATCTACTCCAGCGCTGTGAACACCTTCTCCTCGACAATCTCGAGCGTCTCGCGCTTGCTCGTCACTGCAGCCATGAGGTACAGCACGTTACCGAGCACGCGAGAGTGGATCACCCATTGCTCCTCTGGATTACCAGCGAAGAGCTTGTCGCGCAAGCCAGCGGCGGCAGTGGAGGCATAGCCTGCTCCAGCTTCGTCCTTCAACGAGATGGCAAGCACAGAGCCAAGCGCGAAGACGTAATCTACGCTCGGTCGATGTGAGATGGCCTTCAGGAAGGCGTTCGACCACATGCTCCAAGCACCCGTCTGCTGCCCTGTCGACAAGCTTGAGTCATGGCCGCCTTGTGACCAGCTCTCTTTGAACCCGTCCCAGGCGCCATTCCGCTCCATCTTCAGCATTGTGTCCAGACTCTGGTTTGCGACGGCACAACCAACAGCATGAGCGGTGTAGCTATGACCGTGAAGGAGCGCATCGCTCTTGTCGTCGCTGAGGAAGGCGTCAAAGATGGACTGGCTGGCAGTGGTGGTGCAAAGCGGCACAAGCCCGCCGGTGAGAAGCTTCGCATTTGCCACGATATCCGGTTGCACGCCCAGGAAGCTGGCGGCGCTGAAACGGCCAAGACGGTAGAGTCCAGTGAAGATCTCGTCGAAGATGACGGGCATGCCAGACCAGTCATGCTCGTCGCGGGCTTGGTTTGGGTCATTGGCACTGTCGCGAACGGCCTCGACTAGGCATCTTTGGAATAGCGGATCAGCGAACATCATGCCCCCTGCTCCAAGTATGATGGGCTCCATGATCAAAGCGCCAAACTTCTTGCCCTGTTGCTTTAGACTAGCTATCATCTCCCCGCAGTAGCTTTGGTAGAGAGCGTAGTCTTGGCTTCTCTTCTCGAAGTCGAACACATCTTCCAACGAGCCTACCGGCCTCGCTTCGCCCAATACTTCTTCCATGCCCTCAGGCGCCTCGACAATCCACTGACCCTTCCGCATCCTCACCTGCGGGAAATCAAGCCAGTGGCCGCGGCCTGTATACCACGCCACCTTCTTGTTGTAGATGCTCGGTTCCGAAGCGTCCATCGTACCAATAGTGTCGCCGTGATAGCTGCCTTTGAGGCCCAAAATGATCACCTCGTCATCGTCGCTCCAATTGTTGCGGATAGTAGCTGCTCGCAAAGCCATCTTGACCGCTACTTCCATGCCTGCGCTGCCGTTGTCGGTGTAGAAGACTTTGCTCAAACGCGGGTTGCCCATCTTCTCAATCAGCGTTTGCGCCAGCCTGAGCGCGGGCTCGTGTACAGCGCCACCGAACATGACATGGCCGTACCTACCAGCTGCGTGTGCTGCTGTGAGTGCCAGCCGAGGGTTGCCATGACCCAAACCCTGCGTCCACCACGATGCTGAGCCGTCGAATGCGGGCTTGAGTACCGCTGTCTCCAATTCTGGCTTGGGGTAAGGTGCTCGTTTGGTGGAGTACGTCTGAAAGTAGTCATCGTAGGCTGAGTCGATGGCGACTATGGTATCTTTGGATCGTTCGGTATGCTGCATGAACGGGTGCCATATCGCTTTATCGGCTTCAGCGGGCATGTTCTGGATGTCCGCAATGCGCTTGTCATGCCCTTGGATGAAGCGATCGGTGAAGGCGGTCACATCATGAAGACTACCAGATTCTTCGTAATATCGTTGCATGGCCTCTGCATCCTTTGAGACATCCTGATCTCGCTCCGGTGGCGGAGGGATGGAGAAGGCACGAACATCCCTCTCCGCAAAATAATCCTTCAGATAGCTGTGGTTGTCGTATCTACCCTCTGCGAAGAGACCTACTGACTGTACATCGTAGCCTCTGATATGCAGTGACTCCCAGGCCGAGATTGTCGTTCCAATTCCGCCTAGCTGATGGTCGCCGACGAGAAACACTGGCAGTCTCAAGGGCCGGTAGAGGTCTGCTTGTGAGCTGCCACTTGGTGCTGGCGACAGCACGCCGCCTGCCGTCTCAACAACCGTGATACCATCCTCTCCGTTCGCGTAGGAGCTCAACTCATCGTGTACAGCTGCTCGCACGTTGGTATCGGTCACGGACTGTTCCTAGTCAGTTTGCACGCTGCTGCGGGTAGATACTCAAGCTTCCTGACCTCTGCTGAACTGCGTGCCGCTATATGTGGGCTCACGGGATCCTGAAACTGATATAGACACTTTGCTCATACGTTCTTACTCAGTGTCGATAGATGTCTGTCCCTTGGTTAACTCTTTGATCGTCAACTAGGGTTAGGGTTTGGGTAAAAATGCAAATGTTGCTATTGCGCCAGCAGCTGCCTCCCCGATCCTGGAATGCATGGTATAGTAGTACGGGAATACTTACTGATCATCTGCCTCGTCCAGTGGTCCCGTAGAGATCGGTTTGAGGTACTGAACCCTCTCAAAGCGTTTCTGAAAAGCCCGGCACAAAATCGACGAAAATATAGTCTTCCCAACACCGGTATTTGCTCCATAGACCTGCAACACCCGCAGCTTCGGCCACAAGACCGAGCCTACCTGCCTCATCTCCCTGACACCGAAACGAGTGAGAATGTACACATCGATGTAGGTGCCATTGGGACAGAGTTTGATATTGCTGACGACTCGACCGTTGCTGGCTCGGTTGGTGGGCCCGAACCCTTCTCCTCGGCTTCGAGTCGGTGAAGTCAACAGAGTTCTAAATTTACGCCTACATGTCTATCAAGCCATTGAAGGCAGTAACAAGGTCTACATGATAGCCGCAGATTTTGAAACCACTTGAGGTGTCGCAGGATGGAGAGAGGAAGGAGAACCGGCCTGGAGACAGCTATCTCTCGAACGCTCGATAAGCGGCGCTCCCAATCGACAATCCGCCAATTGACGACCAATGGGCCGAACTCAGCGGACTTTTCTTCCAATGACTTTCTCTCACTGGCATCGAACGAGGTATTACGACGGTCGTTCATCGAGGAATTAGAACGCGGACCAACGAACACCGGAAGTGGAGGCTCACGACTACTAGACGGTAACTCGACATACGCAGAGAACCTCGAACGACAGATCGCTGGCTTCCACAATGCTGAGGCTGGATTACTATGCAATTCTGGCTTTGATGCGAATGTGGGCTTGTTCTCTTGTTTACCGCAGCCTGGGGATATCATTGTCCATGATGAATTCATTCACGCCAGTGTTCACGATGGGATGAGGTTGTCGAGAGCAGGCAAGCAGATTTGCTTCGTTCACAATGATGTCTCTGCCCTGCGCAGCGTACTGGAGCAATGCTTACTGGACGACATAGCAGTGCAAGAAGGCCGGCGAAACGTCTTCGTGGCGGTGGAGACGGTGTACAGCATGGACGGCGACATAGCGCCACTCAAGGAGATCGTGCGGGTGATGAAGGAAATGCTGCCGGCGGGGAATGGGTACCTGATCGTGGACGAAGCGCATTCGAACGGCGTATATGGTCCAAGAGGCAAGGGTCTTGTCTGCGAGCTTGGCCTCGAGAAGGAAGTCACCGTCAGGCTACACACTTTTGGCAAGGCACTGGCCTGCAATGGTGCGATATTGCTATGCAGTCCAATTATCAGGCAGTACCTGATCAACTACGCTCGGTCATTGATATACACGACATTCATGTCGTATCCGAATTTGGCAGCGATCAGAGCATCATATCGGTATCTCGCGGAAGGCAAAACGGAGCCTCTGGCCAAGCATTTGCGCGATATGATCGAAGCATTGCATGTCCGGCTACTGGCCTTACAAGATAGCCTTGCGCTGGAAGGAGGTCCGCAAGAGGGGCTGTTGCGTGTACCGCTGGAGTGTCCGAAGTCGCCTATCTTTGCGGTGCTGTCGTCCGAACCAAAGGCACTTGCAGTGTACTGCCAATGCAATGGCTTCGTCGTGCGTGGCATCGTACCGCCGACTGTACCAGCTGGCACAGAGCGGATTCGGGTGTGCTTGCACGCTGGCAACACCCTAGCGCAGGTCGAAGGCCTAGTCGATACGATCCGCTCATGGGTGGAGACACGGAGAGCCATCACCAGTGGCCAGATCCGCGCCAGGCTGTAACGTTAGTCGTAGCAGGCGACCATGAGCTTGCTGAGACAATAGAGCTCCTGCCGAAATGGAGATGCTGTTACATAGACTTGGAAAAGCTTTGTGCATTGCAGAGACCTGCCTCCTTATTTACATGCCTAACGCCGTTCCATCTCTGCCTTGTCGTTTACAGGTGCATGTGTGGCGGTGCTGCTTCGTGTCAGTATGCTGCTTGACACTTGAAGTGCCTTCTTCAGGATGTACTTACGGTCTGTATTCGGCGGCGCCAAGTTGCGCTCGTACTTGCTTCCACCTGGAGCCGTGGGCGGCCTGTACGGGTCTGGGTGCTTCCACTTCTCCAGTATGCCTTCTGTCTCCTCAATGAGCGCCTGCCACATTGTTAGTCCTCTCGTTCCATGTCCCTATGTCTTCTGGGTATGTATCTGCATACTCTTTGCTGCCTCGGTTGCGAAAGGTGCTTGTTCGCTTCGAAGAGAGATCGGATGTAGATCGCTTGGCCACGCCAGATGTATCGGTGGACTGCCCAGTCGAGTGCGAGCTTCAAGGAGCGGCGATATAGTCGGCTGGTAGCTGTATTAGTATAGGGACAGGTGCAATGGCTCGGAGCTCGTGCTCACAGGACTTCGACCCTCGCGGTAGCCATGTTGGAGGTATTGGAGGGCTCACGCCCGTGCGAAATGCTCGTCTACACCGTCCTCGTGTGTTCCAGCTCCAGTGCTCACGTGCTGGAGGTTTGTAATTACTGACAACCACTCCCTCGTCCAATGCGGGTGCGTGGAAGTTGTCTCTGCCGTGCTACAGACCGAACGGGAGTGCCCGGAACCTTCCGCGGTTTGACGTTTCGTCTCGCAGCAAGCTCGCCCTCCAAACAGACAAGAACATCTTCGTTGCACCTTTCACACCACCATTCCCCCTGCTACACCCTTTACGACCTTGTCTACGATATACCGACTTGGTGCTGGGAGCTACTCAAAGGCATACTGCCGTCTCTCGGGTCATGTCGAGCTCACAATGTTTGCGCCGGCTGGCTGCTGGCTCCAGATCTGCCTCTCCTCTCTTCCGCCAGACTCCTAGGAGCTCGAGGAGTGCGCTACGATGCCTGAGTACTGTTTCGCGGACACCGACATCATCACATGCGCTTCGTACACTTCCTCGACAACAGTAAGATCAGACAAGACCAAACCGCGAAGTCACGGGGCTGATGTAGTAACAGACAACCTATACTCTCGACCCAGACACGCCTGTTCAGCCTAACGAGCCGCCGCGATGGTCAGTCAAGGATGGTATGAGACGGCGAGCACGTACTGACAATGGCAACAGAGGAGCAAATCGTCAAAGTGCCGGAAATGGCCGAATCCATCACAGAAGGAACCCTCAAGCAGTTCTCGAAACAGCCCGGTGACTACGTTGAGCAGGATGAGGAGATTGCCACGATCGAGACCGACAAGATCGACGTTGCCGTCAACGCGCCTGCAGCTGGTACCATCAAGGAGTTCCTAGCGAAGGAGGAGGACACTGTCACAGTTGGTCAGGAGTTGGCCAAGCTTGAGCTAGGCGGATCGCCAGGCCAGAGCGAGAGCAAGGCCAAGGACGAGCCAAAGTCGCCAGCATCAGATGCACAGGAGACTTCATCACAGCCTGAAGGCCAGAAAGAGGAGTCGAAGCCAGCGAAGCCAGACCAGTCCAAGCAGGAGGAGTCAAAGCCTGCACCACCGAAGCAAGAGTCCAAGCCCGAGCCGCCCAAGCAAGAGTCAAAACCTCAACCACCAAAGCAGGAGCCGAAGCAGGAGAAGAAGCCTGAGAAGCCACAAGATGCGAAGCCGAAGGTTGAGTCGCCCTTCGGCAGCCGCGAAGAGCGCAGAGTAAAGATGAACCGCATGCGTCTGCGTATCGCCGAGCGCCTGAAGCAATCCCAGAACACCGCCGCCTCTCTCACAACCTTCAACGAGGTCGACATGTCTGCGCTCATGGATATGCGGAAGCGGTACAAGGATGAGGTGCTCAAGAACACCGGCGTGAAGCTTGGTTTCATGAGCGCTTTCTCCAAAGCTGCTGTGCTCGCCATGAAGGACATCCCGGCTGTGAACGCAAGCATTGAGGGCCCAGGTGGCGGGGACACGATCGTGTACCGCGACTACGTAGACATCAGCGTGGCGGTAGCGACCGAGAAGGGTCTCGTCACACCTGTCGTGCGCAATGCGGAAGCTCTGGATATGGTTGGTATCGAGAAGGGCATCGCGGACTTGGGCAAGAAGGTAAATTTACCCACCATGCTTTCCAACTTGTGCCAGTACTAACAGTAAGCAGGCCCGCGACAACAAACTAACAATCGAAGACATGGCCGGCGGCACCTTCACCATCTCCAACGGCGGCGTCTTCGGCTCCCTCATGGGCACACCCATCATCAACCTCCCGCAAACCGCTGTCCTGGGTCTCCACGCCATCAAAGAGAAACCTGTTGCAATCAACGGCAAAGTCGAGATCAGGCCTATGATGTACCTTGCCCTTACCTACGACCACAGACTGCTAGATGGGAGAGAGGCGGTGCAGTTCTTGGTGAAGATCAAGGAGTACATAGAGGATCCGCGGAAGATGTTGTTGGCATGATTGGTGTGGTGAAGATGAGTAATGGGGCAGTTTCTCTGAAGCCGTGAGCAGTGCTCGTGGAGCTGAAGTGGACGATGGTGTTGCATGCATGTTACATTTAGCGCGCAAGGGTAGTTCGCATGTGTACAAAACCTGTACTTTTCTCCAAGCTTGCCTGTAGGTCTCGGATCGTGGAGTTGACGCGTGAGGGATTGATGGCCTTGCTTCTAGTATGAGATGCGGTCGCCTCACTCGCAGGAAACGACAGCAGCGGCAAGGGTGGTCGAAAGGACTCGCGGCCGACCTGCGAGCCCAGATATTGCAAGGCTTCGACCGACTGCTACGGTGCCCGCCAGGGTTAAGTTGTTAGAAGTTCTGCGAGAGATACTGTCCGCTTTTCTCCTCCGCAGAAGCGTCGTTTTTGAAGCTACTGTGTTGACCTCTGGACAGTTTTCGGACATCGAGAGACCTCAAAATATTGAGAGTCTAACTCGGCGGTCATTTCTTTTACCGGCAAGCCGGCGTCTGTCTGCAGTCAATGGTTCGATAGATGCGACACATCACATCGCATGAGCACATACATGCATCTCGAACACATCAACGACTGTAGCTATTGGGTCCGAAACAGAAGTGCTTCCACACCAGCGAGGACATGCGGCGCATGAGACATCAAATTGCGAACAACGTCAAACCAAACTCAACAGCGACATACGGCGAAGCTCATCACAAGCGGCAAGCTCATCACAAGCGACTCAGCTCATACGGTAGTCACCGGTACACTTCAGCGACCGCGCTCTCAATGAACGCCCGAATCGAAAAGCCTCCTTCATCGGCATCCCGGCACTGAAGTCGTAGCGCTATCGACATCGACGATCGATCCGTGGACTCCTTCGTCGGCATCCCAGCAATGAAGTCGAAGTCGAGGTCCATCGAACATCAGACGTTCCTCTCAAGGGCATCCCCAGCGTCCACGCACAATTGAAATCCGGATCGACCAGACGCCTTCTTCCCTGCCTGATAAGCAGTCCGAAGTTTGAGCTCTGTCGACCTACAGCACTCGTTCACCTGCACTACCAGCAGCAAGTGAGACCGCTGTCGAGCGGAAGGATCTTGAGCGAACAGGCTCTTTGAGGGATACCCAGAGGACACACCGTACCAAGAGAACGAACTCAGGTTGTTGGCAAGGCAATGGCAACGCATTGGCAAGGTGAGCGGCAACGGTGGTGGCGAGGCGAAAGTCAGGCGACGGGCATCATCGATGGTGAGTGAGGCGCAAGGCGACTGGCAAAGGACATCACCAAACGACATCGTCGGGCACGATCACGGAGCGGGAGCGCAGCTTGACGAGGGCTCTGCATTGGGCATTGTGGATGTTTGCGGAGTAAATAGTCACCTATCGGTGTTGACGGGATGAATGTAGAGATGAGTGATACAATGCGGCATTGAGACTATGGTAAGACCTAATTAAGAAGCCAGTGCAAGGAGCGGAAGCCAGGTAAAGATGCCAAGTAAGATGTCGAGTAAGATGCCGAGTAGGATGCCCATTGCCAGATCAGAAGCAAAGTCGGAAGCCAAGTGAGATGCCATGTAAGATACCAAGTAGGAAGCCAAGTAGGAAGCCTGATCGCCCATCAACTACGCCCAAACACATTGTCCAGCTGTCTCACCCCAGGCCCGAGGAGTCAAGGACTGCACAGCCTGCGTACTTGCTTGACCTTGCCCATGCCTGTGGAAACAACATCGCCCAAGGACTTGGTGACATCTTGGCTCATCGAGCGAACCTCAGTTGCCGCTTTGCCCCAAGCAGACTGGTCACGCAACGCGAATCCACCCATGAGGATACCAGCAGCGGCCATTGGAGCACTCTTTGGGTCTTCGATAGATCCGTATATGCCGAGAGCTGAATTGCCTGCCACATCAGCCAGTTTGGCAATCCGAACGACCTGCGCCAGCGTTTCGACACCTTTGATTGCCTCACCGAAAGCGGGTATCACGAGCAGGAAAGCTGTAACGAACGCAAGGATCTCCTCTTTCCTCTGCTCCTGCGCAGCTTTCTCGCCCACGTCGGCCACTTGTTGCATGGCCTGGACTGATGCCTGCAATGAGAAGACCATCAACGAGGACGCATCGACCACATCGGAATTCTTCCCCGGGAACATGTAGACTTGGGCGGCTGCTGCCGAGGCTCCCAACCAGTTCGAGAAACCAGTGTAGTTGTTCAAGGATTGCGTGATGAGCGTGCCGGGATCCAGGATAGCGAAGTTGGGGTCGATATTTGGAAAGTAGAGCTTACTCTCATCCGCACATGAGCCGAATCTCTGGCAGGAAATGCCACCTGTCCCAGCGGTATAGAAGCCTGGGTTGTTCTGCGTGATCCAGCCGCAGTCGAGGTCGTATATGGTGTCCATATCATGGCAAAAAGTTTTCTGGTCTTTGAGGACCCAGTAGTAAGCTGAGCCGCCACGCGGCGTCCCGCACGTCACCGTCTCGTTCTTGCCCTTCCTGGTCTCGAGGCAAGTCCAGTAAGTGTTCGGTTTACCGACCGAGACATTCTGCCATGCCCAGTAGACCTGACTTCGGACTTGGCGGGCGTAGGCGTTGTATTTTGCATTGTAGCCGTCATTCATGATGTTCTCGTACGCTGATAAGGATGTCGACATGGTGTCGGACATGGCGTTCATGATATACATGTTCACGCAGTCATCCGGGATGCCGTGGTCGTTAACAATGTCATCGATGGTATGGTAGTTTCCAGCGTCCGTGCACTTTGGGAATGGCTCAGGGTCATCTAGCTCCCTGTCATTGAAGACGGCAAGGTCGATGGCGTTCGGAGCTGCTGAAGGCTGGCTCAACAGTGGAAGGTCAAGACTCTGCCAATCTGTCGCCGTAGAGTTGGCGGCAGAGGTTGCACTGCGCGCGAACACTATCGTGAGCATAGAGAGTAGCATGATTTTGCCCAACAATGGGGGAGACGACAGAAGCCGCATATTGCTGAGGATGGCAATAGTGTCTCTCGGAGAGAAAGTGTTATGGATTGATTGTAAAAGTGACGAGTGCTTTCGCTCGATCAACAGGACGAGAAGGGAATGAGGCGAAGGTGGCCCGGACAAGGCAACATCAAGAAAGAGAAGACAAGGTATACGCCCTTGGAGGCACTACTGTCATACTCAAAAGCGCACAGCTCTCTCCGGTCTCCAATGTCTCCAATTCCTTCTCAGCAGACACGCTGGTGAACCTTGGGCAAGAGTGACGATGTCGACGGCGAGAGAGAGGCGATAGGGTCGCCCGATGGAACACGGAGGCAGTAACGTTCCTCAGATGTTTCTGCGCCTCTTGCGCGTCCGTAGCAGCATCGCTTCGCGCAGTTCGTCAGGTAGTCGAAAGTACGAAGTAACGTTACAGATTATTTGTGTCTTCAGCTCGTGCCTGAGTGTGAGGGTGCAAGCATAGACGACGAACGTTACCTCCACTCTATTATGCCGGGAGTACAAGACAGTCATTGGTCGTGATATTGGTCCTGCCTCCTGACTCCTGACATGCCTTAGCCGAACGGGAGTCTTACATGGGACTACTGCACGACACGGTCCGTCCCGAAAAGCTCGAGCTTGAGGATGTAGGTACAGGTACAGGTGCAGTAGTGACTATATTTCCTCTACCTCGTACGACTAGACCGCCAGAGAGGGAACGAGTTGGTCTGAAAAGTTGGTTGTCAAAGTGTTACGGAGAGACCACGTCTGTGCAGCGGCAGCAGGAACTGACTAGATTTTGCGGGCTCGTAAACCTTCGTTAGCGATTCTAGTGCGACAGCTGCGACACAAAGTAATAATACACGGACACCAGTAAGACGCGAGCAGTGCCGAGCACAGTACCAGTAAGCTTTCCAGTCTTCCACTGCCAACAAGCTCTAAAACTGCACACAATTGCACAACATTGCTGTAGGGGCCGGCCGTGCGAGGTAGCAATTCCCTTGTTCCAGCTCTGCACCAACCTCTCTCCGCATACAACGGAATACCCCGTACCTCAGCTTCCACCGATATGCTTCGGTCGCGTCGTGCGGAAAATCGAAAGCTGGAACTCCTCGAAAACGGCCACGATCAAGACCGCATGTCGCCCTTGCTCGCGGTCTGGACTCTGCATGTGCACTCCTCCGCTTGCCGCCCCAAGGTAGAGTCAACCTCAGAGCGTCCGAGAGGAAGTGCGCGTAGCCACAGAGGTAGCTTATAATAGGGAAAATAGCCATTGTGCTGTCGTGCACCGTTTTTCCAGGACCACCAGGAAACGGATGATACGTAATTTTGGGACACAGCAATTGTGTGGAGCTGGATTCTGTATAGGCGACAACTGCCAGATTGGCCGCGTGACATGACCCTCCGAGTGCCGTGCGACTAGGACGATGAACTCTTGCACTCCGCCGTGCCCCTAGATCCCCTAGATGCGCGCCGTAACACCAATAACCAACTCGCAAAGAACGAATCCGCTGTCACGAAGACCCCGTGCACAGCTACGCTTCGTGGCATGTATCTGATCACTTTTCACCCTTCACTGGCTGACCTCTCACGCCGTATCGATCCATTTGTCTGCTCTCTGTAATCGTACATTCGTCTCTTCCTGGCACAGCCCTCCGAGAACCATACACCCCCGGTCCTTGATATCTACGATGCAATTGTTCTTCTTGCTCGTCATCGCCTCATCGGTCATATCAACTTCTGCCTTCTCCACGGCCGGAGCCTACGAGCGGCTGTGGCACTGGTACGCCTATGATATGGATGCGAGTGGCTCCAAGATTGCAACGGGGTGCTCTAAGAGCGCTTCCACGGCAAAAAAAATGCACATTCGTTCAGTTCATGCAGTACATCGAGCTAAATCCGAAAGCAAAGATCATCCCGAGCAAGTTAGCCGGTGTCGATACGAACGATGTTGAGAAAACGGTAAGCACCCAGACCCTAGTCAGCCACGACCTGCCTCGTGAGCTGGCTCGTTACAGGCTCACCGGCCCGGCTATTGCTCTATTAGCGATACACAGACTTATGGTTGGCAGGTCAAAGCGCTCATAGCTGGACAATATACTGGAACATACGATTGCAGGAAGATCGCCCTCGGTATCAAAGGCTCCAACGAGGTTGCCAAGGTCATGGAGAAAATCACGGGATCACTCAGTGCAGACAAGATCACAGCAGCGACTCTTCAGCGCCGAGTGGCCCTGCAGCAGGTATGTTTGCAGGCCTCATGGGAGATCTGATCGTGCGCACTTCGCTTGCTGAATGCACGCTCATAGGTGACAGCTAGTGTCGCCAGATTGCGACAAGAGCTGGCGATGAAAGCGTACACCGAAGGTCTTTTGTCAGTCGGAGTAACCGTCATGACAGAGCGAGTCCCAGTGTTCGACGGATCGACAGAGATGTGCGATGCCATGGACCTTGACGCATCTGCTACAGCCAGTCATAAGTCGCGCCCACAGGTAGTAGCGGCCGTCAAGGAAGTGGAGAAAAGTGACCAGGGCCACATGAACAACATCGAAGGGGCTAAGCAAGGCGCATCGGCCATGCACTCTCTATCAAGTGCATGCAGTTCCTAACAACGAGACACTCAGGCGCTCAGGCAATGCCTGAAAGACAAGCATCGTCATTGTTCGAGGGCGGGCGAGAAGTTCGGCAGGTGGGCCGTGGTATTTGAACACTCGATAGTGCGACATTGAGGTGTGAGCAGGATCGATGATGGGAAGAAGCGTAATATTCATCATGTTCAGCGGTTCTTGATTATCGTTCATAGTCTCATTAACTCCTAGAAGAGCGAGCTGGATGGATGAAGAGCCTGACAGCTCGGCATAGCTGTGACGCTGTCTCCAATTATGCTCCATGCTTCGAATACCGTTAATTGCATGACTTGCTTTGTTAGGAGTGTAATACATCATCCTCTGCCCTTGCCAAAAAAGGACCCTACCTTATCGTTCATACCTTAGGCACTCCTTGTGTGGCGGCTGTGCAACAACAAAAACGTACCGCGGGATCAGTCAGGTGCACTGCGGCTAAAACCTCTCGCCAAGTCCTTTGGCCTGATGTTGAGAAGTAAAACCGCAGTAGTACGGGGGACTTTTGGGCGTGACCTCTTGTCTCGTGCAGGCCGGCACGATGCACGTTCCAGCTAAAATCTTGCGGGAGTTCGAGCTCGAGCCCCATGTTATTCGTGCCACACACACAAAGAGTTCCTGCCTCTTTTACCGACTTGTGCGGGGCTCGGATACTCTAGCGCGCTGTAATGAAGAGCTCAAGCAATTCGGATTTGGATAGATATGCGGGTCCGGACACCTGGGCTCTTCGCAAACAATGGAAAGGTACTAACTAAGGTAACGACACATTGGTGTAATAAGGTGACAGTTTTGCCAGCTTTCCTTAGTATCGGAGCGGGAGGTCCCAGAGGTCGGCTCGGCTGCACCTCTGGTATGGGAACGCGACCGGCCCGTGATTTACGGCAACAACTGAATCTTGTGACTCACGCGAGGCTGTCCTCCGGTTTGTGACTCACACCACTCCTAGAAGCAGGAGTGCAGCGCACCTGCGTAGTGAAGTTGAGTTGAAATCGTCGCCTGTCAACATCTCCACTTCAACAAAGATCTCTGGATACACACAAGCGCCCTCCAACCTCATGGCCACAACTACCGCCGAAGCCGATCTCAAGAGAAGACTCTTGGTCGCCGACTACAGTCGCGAGGCCTGCAAGGCCGCTCTTCGTGGTAAGGCGATCCCAGAGGCACTCGGCGACTCTGTTCATCAACTCTGCGTCATTCGCGGCATTCGCTATCACCATGGCTTTGGAGCGGAACTGCGAAAGATCCTGCCTGTCTTCGCTCGCGCCTTGAATGCTCGCAGCATCATGAGTAACGTTATCCCGGACTTCGAAGGAGCTCCTGACGATGAGCTGCCGTACTGCATCTGGTATCCCAAAACGGCTTCAGAGGAGACGTACCGTCAGCTGGCGCTCAAATATCCGAAGATGGCGTATCAAGTTGGCCGTGCCTGCGCCGTTGCTGGGTATACGGAGCTGTACAAGGAGCTCGACATCCTACCTGATGTGCACATAGCCGAAGAGGCACAAGAATGCGGCAACCTTCCTATCTTCGAAGACATCATGTCCCAACCCGTGCGATACAGCATCATGAACGACTACACACTATCGTCCAATCTGGAGAATCTACGACCAGCACACCTAAATGGAGATACCTGCGTACGATGGATGCTAGATGTCAAGCAAGGTTTCAAAGACGCCAACTGCCACTACTTCGAAGAAGACGGCAAGCTGTACAGCTTTGGGCTTTTCGACAAACAGGGCTACGACGAGAAGATGTTCAACCTCACGGAAGATATGAATATCGACGAAGATGACTCCGACAGAGCCGCAAGCAGGCTCGACGCCGATCGACGCGAATTGCAACTGCTCTCTGAGCCTCTACCTACAGAGCTACCTACCGTGCAGAAAGACCTACTCATCGCCATGGCCGCTTACTACGGTGACGTGGACCGCTATGCACGCTTGCGCCGGCCTCAAAGCGTCTACCTTGAGAAAATCTGTTGCGTCCGCGGCATTTACCACAATACCATGTTCGCCGTCTGGTGGTCTAAGCAGCCTAAACAACAGAGAACCTACCAAATAGATGAAGCCATCAATGCGCGCTTCATCATGAACAATGTGCTCACGCGAGCGCCTTTCGAAACTTGGGCCATTCCCTATCTGATCTGGTGGCCCACAGAAGCCAAGGAGTCAACGTACCGTGAGCTCGCCAAGCTGCAGCCGAACATGCGTCACCAGATCCTCCACGCCTGCATCGCCATCGGATACACAGACCTGTTCGACGAGCTTCTCCCGCAGGTGCCTCCTGACCAAGTACTACTCAACGCAGCAGAGAACCATGCGGCGAGACCGCATTTCCTTCCGGCGCTGAAGGCCCAGATGAAGCTCCTTGATATCGACGAACCCCAACCTGGTGATCACTGGAAGGTTCACATCGACACCGCGTTTGGCAAGTCGGACGACGTCGTGCTCAAGTATCTTGACAACAAGCACATCATCAGCGAGTGGGGCATCCCGTACAACGGTCTGGAATGCGATGCTGCGACAGTGGAGACGATGGCATGTCTGCCGAAAGACCGTATACCTCCTGAGAGTGGCGGGCGTTCCCTGGACTATCAGCAATGGCCGCTGGCTGCGGAGAAGAAGGAGGGAGAGCCAGTCGGCCATGTGCTCATCTCTCCATCGCGCGCCCAGTGTACTCCAGTGCGGGAGAAGGAGGGAAAGCAAGTCCGTCATGAGCTCATTGAGACCTGGAGCGCCCGGCGGAGGCAATATACAACCATCACGCCAGAAAGGAAGGCGCAAATCCTAGAAAATCGAGAGTCGGTTGTTTCGTCGATGGAGGTGGACGACCGAGGATCTCCGGTCTCAGCGAAGAAGAGGAGAAAATCATGGTCACCTGGAGATGAGAAGAAGAAAGAAGGCTTGAAAGCACGCTTTGAACAATGGGGATAAGGGTTTGCGGTTTGCGGTATGGCCAATCCGCGCTGTTAGGTCGTGGATGTCAGAAGTACTACGTACTACCATTCCCAGCCCACCACCTCAAAGAACAAGTAAGTCCAAATCAAGGCGGCCACTTCCCCGGCGCCTCAATCACAGCTCTCGAGAACGTGGCTGACAATTTCCCTTCCTTCTCCATAGCCCTCTTCCTCTGCGCAGCCGTTATCCCAGCGCGATCCGTGACGGGGGCCGCGTTCATGATAGAATCGAAGTCTGCATCGTCCTCTCCCGCACCGAGCTCGGAGCCGGACTCCGCGTCTGAGTCCTCCGGGATGGACTGGACAGGTTTCGAGGAGTCGGAAGGACGTTGGATGCGTTCGGGGATTGTTCGTTCGTCGGGTTCAGAATGGTGGTTGTTAGTGGATGTGGAGGTGGAGGTGGTGTTCGCGAAAGGCTTAGAAGCGAGAACGCGTGAGCGGAGATAGGCCATTTCCTCTTCGTCGTCTGAAGGCGGGAGGTCGTAGGGATCTTTCTCCTCTTCAACTTCCTCGTGACCGCCTTTCCCGTACTTCTTGGGCTGCTCGCCAGGCTTCGGCCCATCGCCGAGCTGAATTCCGCCCATACTACTCGCATCACTGTCTTCGTCCTCCTCGTCACCACTACCTTTTCCTTCGCTGTCGTCACCCTCATCGTCGTCAAAGTCGATCTGCCGCCTGTTCAAGTTGCCGCCACGCCAAGCATCATCTTTGTTCGTTTCGCGATCTTCCCTGTCTTCCCTCCACTCATCCTCAATCTTCGCCAACCACACCTTCTCCGCCTCCTTAACCTCCTCTTCATCCTTACAAGCCGCATACCTCTTCAACACCGCTTCATTGATCTCCAAAAACGCCTCCCCGTAACTAAACGTACTCAGAATCTCCTCCGCCCACTCCCTATGCCCGCAGATGAAGAAACAAGCGGCCAATGCCTCTACACAATTCAACCGCCACGGCTTCCCGTAATTCGTCGGGTTCGCTGCGATTAGGTAAGGTAGTAGTCGTGGATTCGGACCCCCGATCTTGCTGAAGGGAACTTCTTCTATCCGTTTCCAGCTCGCTTCTACCACCGCTGCTCCGTATTGCTCTAATATCTCTCTGTCCGCAGGGCTACACAGTATCTTCCCCTTTGGCGAGATGACTATACCGGAGTGTTTCTGTCCTACATGTAGCTCCCGCATCAATCCCAGGCGCATAAGACGTTTGCCAGAGCAGCGCTTGGCATCGCAGTGGTTGAGGTCCCACGCTGCTGCTTTGAAGGCTGGGCGCTTATTCGGTCCATCAGGATTCGTATGTTGGGCGTATGTTCGTGGGCCGCCGTGGTTGCTGTGCTTCTTGCCTTTGCTGGTGAAGTCCTTTTTGTGGCGGACCATGGCGGGCTATGGGGTGAGTGTGGGTGTATGAGGGTCTATAGGAGTAGGCGATGCGAGTGTGGTGATCTAGATGTGTTCAATGGCTGCTAAAGGTAGATAGAGGATATTGTACAGCAGTATGACTGTGTATTGATTGACATATTTGCCCCACTTCAATCAATATGTACGTCATTCTCGGCGCCTTAGGCAGACATAGCAGACGTAACGTCTTCCTCCTTGGACGTTGGAGGTTCCTCCTTACTGTTGAGCTCTTCGTAGTACACGAATTGGCACATGGCCGGCGGAGTCTCTCACGTGAAGGGTCTTTCTTTGCATAGGTAGCCGCTGCTCACCGGCGGCCTAGGCTCTATCGCCGCTCCAGCTACTTCACAGCCAGTACTTACCTTATGCACTCGTTGAAACCTAAGCAGGGCGACCATTCCTTCGCAGTTGCGACATTCATTCCAATTGCAAAGTCTTTACAAGGTGTGCCTGAACGGGGATTACGGTAGGCACCGGCTGGCACCCAATTCAGCACGGGAGGTGGCGGTTGCGAACACGTCCTCACCTCGCAAGGCAGTGCTAAAAGATTGATTATGTCACAGTGTGAACTAAATGCGACGAAGTGCACGGAGAGGTAGCCTTTGTGAAGAAGCCTGCTTTGTACCGCAGCGATCGTTTACAAATTTCAGGAGACCAACGAGAGCATTCTTTTCCTCCCACACCACAACCATCGACAGAGGAGTGGCTTGGCGGCAGCGATCCGGGCTATATCCCGAACGCATTGCCAGATACCTTTGCACGGAGCTGCAATGCTACAGACTCCGTTTGGCTGAAACAACCTCTAGCGTGCTCCAGGCGACGTGGTCGGAGCGACTGGTGGTTGCGTCGTCATCGTCGAGGAGAGCGCCGCACCCCCGTCGAAATACGCGGTAATGCTAGCAGTCGTATCGACGCACTCCTACATCATCGTTAGCAGACATACATCTTCTGCTGTTTCGAGTCTCTGGTGCGCTTACCCAGAAAGGCGTTGAAACCGTATCAGGATCATTGAACAGCTCGCAGGTATACGGGCCCGGCACGGCTTGCGGGCCCAGGTTTTCCAGGTCGCCCAGATCGCCGTCGAAGCCCTGGGTGTCGCCCTCGTTATTGAGCATTGCGAGAAGCTGATCGCCTTCACTATTGTCGGCCGTCAAGGTGTCGATATCCTCGCCTTCCAGCGCGCATCTGGTGTCGCTCACAAGCCAGAACGTACCTCCAGGGCCGTTGGGGTCGGGATCTGGTACGGTGGAGAGTCAGCGAACTTTCCAGCAGGATCGAACCACCTTCGGGGCCAACTCACTCGGGATGCTGTATTGGCTATGGCTGCCCTCGCATTTGAGCACCGTCCCATTGCAGCCATTGCCGAACATCTGCACATCGGCATCGAAGTCCTCATACACATTATAGAATTCGTGTTGAACCGTCCAGCCTCCGTCGACATCCGTGGTCTCTGTCCGGCCCCAGGAGCATCCATCATCCCAGTTGGGAAAGATCTGCCAGCAAGAAGAGAACAGGGTAGGGGTTGACGGCACACCATCTTCGCCTACGAGCGCTGTTGTTAGCGAGTGCGTCCTGACGTCGCCCGCTTGTGCCAGTCAAGCAACGGCTCTGACTCACGTGATCCGATTGTGATTGCGTGCTCGACCGACGCAAGGAAGCTGCCGGCGTTTTGTTTGGAGGACCGAGTGAAGGTGATGTTGCAGGCACTGTTTTGCGCAGCTGATTGGCCGGCTAGATAGAGGACGGAAACAGCTGTGGCAAAGCCGCCAGAGAGGGAAAACGTCTTCATCTCTGCTGGAGTATGAGGCTTTGTTGGAGTATGAAGGTGCGAATGAGGACTTTGGATGGCAGACGTGAAAAGGAGAAACCGATACATCTTTGTACTCAACCCGTTTTTTAGCCCTGCGCTCCTGGCGCTGAATAACCTCATCCTTCGCACTCTCGTTCGCCTAGCGTCAACCCTTCCAGAGAAAGACAGCATCGCGCTCGCCTAGCGTCGATCCTTTCAGATCAAAACAGCATCACGTCGCCCATACAGCCCTGGGTGAGTGGACGCATGTCTGGACTAGGACAGCCCTCTCCTTGGCACCTGTCACAGGTTACATCCTGAGACATGGGTCAGCTCCATGCTTGCCGATACCTGACTCAATCACTAACGACAACGTCGACAAGTCAGCCTTGGCTCTCTGCGCGAAGACCCGCACCAGTCCGCCAGACTCGATGTCTGTGTTTCAGGTGATCGTCGGCTTTGGATCCAACAATACACAATGGCGCTGGCTCTTCTGTGTGCTCTGCGGCTTATGGTCGTCGGCTTCTTCGTCTCTGAATACACGGCGAGCTGCTACCGCACCGCAAGGATGTAGACCCACCTTCCCCCCATCCAGGCTGATGTTGCTTCGCAGAGACATCGTAGAATTACGTGTGTTGTTGTTTGACGTCGAGAAGTAATAACAGGCCGTCGACTTGCCGGCTCCTTGGAAGGCGACAGGACTCCACTGCTGTGGACACCAACATCGTGAGCCCATATGCGTGACAGCTGAGAGCTCCGCCACAGCCTGCTACAGTATTGAGTAGAAGGATTTCCGATGCTGGCAGTACCCGCTGTATTCCGAATCCTAAAGGCAGCCATATAATTCGACTTCGACTTGGTAAATCATTAGATTACTCTCTGACGCCCAGCAGCTGCAGAGTAAGGAGGCCGAAGTGTGCTGGAGATGACCCGCTCCCTACCGTAAGGTTGAGTACGTTGGCAGATGCTGTGTGAACTATCTTTCAGCAAGATGCGCAGACACCTATACATCAGTGAATCCAATCACTAAATCGTCTTTCTCAATCTGGACGAGGGTGTAGTCAGTCAGCGTGCACCATCCTGTTCTTTTGCTCTTATGTGCAGCTGTTGTGGTAAAGGAAGATGCTCGAGATGGTTTGAGCGAAACAGAGGAGGTGAATTGATTGATATATCTGCCCCACTTCAATCAATATGTACGTCATGCTCGGCCGGGGCGGTATGGAAAAGCCGAACAGCTTGGCCAAGGCCCCACCAATACATCAGCCGCCGCCTACCTCACAGCGATTGCCGTCGCAAGGACGTTACCACCAACACCTTCACCCTCGCTCCCATTCTATGTCACACCGGTCACCCCGGTAAGAGCTTACAATTGAGCGCTACTTCGCCGGCAACCCACAGGCCCAGCCTGGTAGGGCCATTGCCCTCACCTCCCCACATCTCGATAGCGTGAATGTGCGAACACCACGCACCCGAAACCCCAACAGACCGCCAGGCACAACAATGGAAGCTGCGTCCGCCCGTCACGCTGCCCGTGACCGCTTCGCCTACCCCTCCGAACCCTCGGCGACACCTTTACAGCGTTACATCAACCAGGCCTGCAGCCCGGAGAACTTCGAGCCCAATCTCGCGCTATGTCTCGAGATATCCGACCTCATAAATGCCAAGCAAGGTTCTGCGCCCAGGGAAGCAGCGGTAGCGATATGCGGTTATGTCAATCACCGGAACCCAAATGTTAGTCTATTGGCATTGGGGTTATTGGATATTTGTGTCAAGAACTGCGGGTATCCTTTCCACCTCCAGATCTCTACCAAAGAGTTCTTGAATGAATTGGTGAGGAGATTTCCCGAAAGGCCGCCGATAAGGACCACGAGGGTGCAGAACAGAATTCTGGAATTGATTGAGGAGTGGAGACGGACGATATGCGAGACGAGCAAGTACAAGGAGGATTTGGGGTTTGTGAGGGATATGCATCGCTTGCTCTCATATAAAGGCTACCAGTTCCCTGAGGTCAAGAGGGAAGATGCAGCGGTGTTGAATCCGAATGATAATCTGAAGAGCGCCGAGGAGATGGAGCAGGAGGAGCGTTCAGCTCAATCAGCAAAACTGCAGGAGTTGATTCGGAGAGGTACGCCTCATGATTTGCAAGAAGCGAACAAGTTGATGAAAGTCATGGCCGGGTACGACACGAGGCATAAGACTGATTATCGGGCGAAAGCTGCGGAAGAGGTAGGCAGGATCCAGCAGAAAGCTCGATTACTCGAGGAGATGCTGCAAGGCTACAAACCTGGCGACGAGATCCAGGAGGGAGATGTTTTCGAGGAGTTGGCGAATGCGCTTGCTAGCGCCCATCCGAGGATTCAGAAGATGTGTGAAGAGGAGAGCGATGACACGGAGGCTGTAGCCAAACTCTTCGAAATCAACGATAGCATACACCGGACTTTCGAGCGATACAAACTAATCAAGAAGGGAGACATCGATGGTGCCAATGCGATACCGAAGGGGACGCTCGGGGTCAGTGGGGCGGGTGTTAAGCAAGGCGCTCAGGGCGAGCTCTCGCTCATTGATTTTGGAGGAATGGACGACGAGGCGGGAGGTTCTAGCGAACCGGCGACTGCTGCGCAGGCGAGAGCAGATGATTTGATGTCAGGCGGCACAAGCGATCAGTCGGCACCGCCGCCTAAAGCTAAAGGAAATGCGCTTGAAGACGATCTATTGGGTCTCAGTATGGGCGATGGGAACTACGGCGAAGGAGGCGGTATATCGCTTGGTGGATCTGGAGCGACGAATGGCGGGAATGCGAATATCATGGCGCATTTCTCGCAACCGTCAGCGCCTGCGAACTCTATCTTCTCGTCAACCTCGCCATTACCACATCCACAAACGCAGCCGCAACCAGCAGCGAAAGCGGCTTTCGACCCCTTTAGCTCCTTGTCCGGCTCAAGCTCGAAGGCTGCTTCGAAGCCTACGACTCCTATACCGAGTGCCACGCAATCACAACAGCAAGCGCAAGCGAGAAAGTCCCTAGCAGACCCTTTTGCTTCCATAGCGACTCCACCACGGCAGAACTCACCATTTCAGTTCCAGCAATCCACGAAAGCACCACCGCCTCCCCAACTGTCTTCAGGAGGAGGGCTGGATCTACTAGGTATGGGAGGAAGCAGTAACGGCATTCCTGCACCTCCTCCAGCGGCTGCACCTCCTCCAGCGGCTGCACCTCCTGCCTCGGGTGCAGATGACGAGTGGACATTCAGCTCCGCGCTCCCCGACCAAGGCTCAGAGATGACGGTAGTGGACAGCAACATCAAGACCGTCTTCTCCGTCAAACGCGAGAATGATAGTGAGATCGTCATTGACTCCCGAATCTCCAATAACACACAGCAACCTGTTGGAGACCTCACATTCCAATTAGCTGTCACGAAAGTACGTTCCCCTAACCTAATTCCATTCCCACCCTCACCCCTCGCTCATCACGTTGATCTGTGTGCTGACTTGCTTCGATAGGGCTACACTCTCCAACTCCAACCCCAATCCTCTCGGAATCTGAAGCCCAAACAGCAGAATGGTATCACGCAGACTATCCGCCTACAAGGTGTAGACAGAGGAAAAGGAACCACAGTGAAGATGCGGTGGCGCGCGAGTTATAGCGTTGGTGGGACGGCGACGAATGAGCAGGGTGAGGTTGTTGGGCTGGGGGTGCCGTAGGTTTAGGCAGATGAGGTGTAGACTCCTAAGAAAGAAGCTATGAGAAGCAAAGCCCTCTTCCGTACGTCTCTCGTGTGATTTGTTGGTGTTTGAGTAGTGGTGGTGGTAAGAGGTCGAGATGTGGTCGGCCGTAGCGAGGAAGCCGCGCTCTTCCGCGAGGCTGCCGCTAGCCGGACTTCGCTCCGTCTTGTCCGTCTTCTCTTCCTCCACGTCCTGAGGATCATCATCGCTGACACAACGCATTCCGTGATCCCGAGAACACGTTATCAAGCTGCACAAACTGTAAAAATGGACTGTGTACTTACACCACTGCCGCTGCTTTCCGGAGACGACCCTATGGGCTCTTAAGATACTGCGGAATGCTTGCAGTCCCGCTCCGTGTGCGCGAGAAGACTGGGATATGTAGCATGCATAGCGATGACCTCACAGATGACCCGCGAGTGACACATGTTGCTGCAGGCCGGATTCGTAGGCACAAGGGTAGAGGGTAGGAGCTGTGACGGAGAAGTATCGTAAGCCAGCGCGTACATGCTAGGGCCGGGTAGACGTGAAGACAGGTTGTTTCAATTGTCTCTTACACTCTCGTTCAACAATTTGTTCTCTTCTTGATCAGCAAGAAGCTTGATACAGAGGAAGGCAAACAATATGGGGAACCCAGTAAGTGATGTAGACGGTAGAGCTTCGTACGGGACGCTGACCAGGGACAGAGCACGCAGAATGGGGCAGATCGGGCAAAGAACACGCCTTACTACACACTCGCTGAAGGCAAGGCAGTGTTACGATACAGCAGAAATCGACCGTTTGCTAATTGAGTGCAGGCCGTCCAATTGCCGACCCATCAGCCTCGGTCATTCTCAGAGGCACCCATGGCCGTATGCGAGGCGGTCTCTCTCTCCTGGAAGACACTCAGCTAATCGAGACACTCTCTCACTTCCCACGAGAGCGCATACCAGAGCGTGCCGTCCACGCCAAAGCCGCTGGAGCCTGGGGCGTATTCGAGGTCACCCACGACATCTCGCATATCACATCTTGCAACTTCCTCACCGGAATTGGCAAGAAGACGCCATTGCTCGCTCGTGTCTCGACTGTAGGTGGCGAGAAAGGTTCCGCTGACACGCTACGGGATATCAGAGGCTTCGCCGTGAAGTTCTTCACCGAGGAGGGCAATCAGGATTTCGTGTTCAATGACTTGCCCGTGTTCTTTGTGAGGGATCCGGTGAAGTTTCCGTCGATGAACAGGAGTCATAAGAAGCATCCGCAGACGAATGTGCCGGATGCGACAATGTTTTGGGTGAGTATGGCCTTCATGACGACGACTGCAAGATATGTTTGCTGAATCCAGTTCCAGGATTTTCACAACAATAACCAAGAAGGTGTACATGCGCTGATGCAGTTGTTTGGTGGTCGAGGCATACCGAAGACATTGAAGAACGTAAGCGCTTATGGTGTGCATACGTACAAGCTCGGGAAGCCGGAGGATGGGTCGTTCAAGTATGTCAAGTGGCACTTTAGGCCTGACGCCGGCCACGAGACTCTGTCTCAGGAAGAAGCTACTCGCATCGCTGGCGAGGACCCTGACCATCATGTCCGCGATCTCTTCAACTCGATCCAAGCCGGCAACTTTCCATCATGGACTTTCAATATTCAGGTTATGGACCCCAAAGACGCCGAAACTGTGCCGTACGACATCTTCGACGACACGAGGATCTGGCCACACCACGACTACCCTCTCCAGCAGGTCGGCAGAATGACATTCAACCGCAACCCCAGCAACTACTTCCAGGACATCGAGCAAGCCGCCTTCTCTCCTTCGAACATGGTACCAGGCATTGGACCAAGCGCAGACATCATGCTTCAGGCCCGCATGTTCAGCTACCCAGACGCTGCTCGCTACCGTGTCGGACCCAACTACCAGCAGCTGCCTTGCAACAAAGCCCGCTCGCCAGTATATAGCCCGTACCAGCGTGACGGACCCATGCGCATGGACGGAAACTATGGCGGCGACCCAGACTACGTCCGCAGCAGCTTCCGTCCCATCAAGAACATCCATGACACCAACGTTCCCTTTAACGAATGGCACGGCAAAGTCGAAACGTATGCTTCGGAAGTCACGGACGAGGACTTCGTACAACCGCGTGAACTGTGGAAGCTCTTCTTGAAGCAGGATAATGGTGATCAGTTCATTCATAATGTTAGCATGAATATCAGTGGTGCTATTAAACCAGTGCAGGATGCGGCGATTGAGATGTGGAGGAAGGTTAATGATGATGTTGCGGATAGGATTAGGAAGGCTTTGGATGAGCATCCGGGTATGAAGGATAAGGATCCGAATCATCTTTGGGTGCCTGTGTCGTAGGCTGCGTACTGAGTATGTAGCTAGGCAAGACTCCAGATAGAACGTGTAGTCAATAAGGAAGCTTTGCGATTCCACAGCGTTGCTTGCTGGCCGATCTTACAAAGTACGTCTGGCCTGTGTGAGCATTATTCCCAGCATGGTGTATGGGATCCATAACTTCGTAGACAAACTCCTCCGTACCACATCCACCTCACCCACACGGGGCGGTGGCGGCGAGCACAGCAGGATAGAGTGGCAGCCCTCATGCCGAAAGTAGCATGGTCATTTGGGAGCTAGCCGGGGATCAGGCGGATAGTAGTCACCACCCTCATTTCAAACGTCGTGTCTTATCGCTGTAAGCGCCCCTGTCGTAGTTCACCTGAAGAAGGTGGCAGCGTGAACTACCAAAGCTGTCTCAGTCTTTCCCATTGTCATTGTTCGTGGTTGTGTTGCAGAGGTGCTGGAAGGTGGAGGTCGTGTTAGAAATCACCCAATCGGCGATCGGCAATCGGGCAACACAGGCCATGGTGCCACGTGCAGAGCCAAGAGCAGTCTCACCTCACTTCCTTCCTACTCCCTACACGTCACAACGGGCTCGCCAGCAATCACCGCGCTCCTCGGCAAGCGACGATGCAGATGACGAACATTCAACCTCACCAAGTATGGGATCCATAAGTCTGGACGGAAGTGCAGAGATGCCGATACCTGCCTACGCCGGAGAGGACACGCGCTCCACGTCCAGGAAGGAGTTGCTCGGCTTCTACACATACAGCTTTGCAGCTGAGGTCTTCGTGGTCTGTGGCTTGGGCGCTTTCATCCCAATAACGCTCGAGGATCTGGCCAGAGGATCAGCGACCGCTGTGTTAGCACATGATCG